>BMAO01013162.1:0-40497 GCA_019973975.1 Trichonephila clavata | reverse complement strand
TTCACTTTCATTATATTGAACGTAAAATATTTGTACACATAATTCATATCCATTGTTAAATTGTGTGTTCTAATTTTTTGCAAGGAATTCATTATTAGACGAATAAGTTACCACATTTTCAAACGTTGAACTCGTTCCTAAGTGCATTAAATAACTGTAAAATTTTCATTTTTTCCCCATAAGAATTTTTTGAAATTTCCTTTCAAAAATTTGAGGAAGTTTTTTTCGGTGTGATGATTTTTGAGTTATTATGATCTTCCTTTAGGCTTCCGAAAGATATTAAAATGAGAATTATCCTTAGTAGTTCGTCTTTATGCGTATCTCAAGTAGGGAAAGTTACTATTTTTTACTCACTAGATAGTTTTCTTTTATAATTTTCTTTTGTTAATTAATCTAATTGATTCTATTTGGCTCAAATTTAATGCATTTTTAAACACCAGTTATTAAAATCAAATCAAATTAACAGTTAAAGATAATATATTTTTAATACAAAATTAAACCAAATGCGTTATTTGCGACGTATGAATACTTATTGCAGCAATTTTGTTATTATTTATTATTAAAAATTAAGTCTGTACACCGCTGACTTTTGCAATTTACAAAATTTTGTTAGCATATTCTGTAGGATAATAAGGAATGTGAATTGTGTGTATATATATATATATATATATATACATAAAATTAATGTGTCGGTATTCTCTTAAAAATATTTAGTAGGCTTTTAAGTGAATAATAATAAAGAAAGGAGAAATCTGATGCAAGTTTAGTTATTTTGTAAGAAATATATCTTGATTTTTAAATAATTTTTACATAAAGTTATCGAAAGTTTTGAATATTAAATTTATTAAATTGCACCGAAAATTCAAATTGCAATATTGTTTAAACATGCAGTAATAAAATAAGGTAAATATAGTCTATCCCCCCCCCCAGCAACAGAAGAAAGTGTTTGCATGATAAATATTTTATTCTCTCGATATATTTTCATGCATTTTTTCAAAACTGATCTTAGACGTAAATGTTATTGCTCACTATTGAGTTAAAATTGATTTCCTGATATATTTTTTTAAAGAGTATGTCAAATATTGACATGGTTATCCAAAATTATGAAATCTTTCTGTTATCTATGGATGCTAAAATATTCTCGGCAGAACTGTATCCCTAAGCGGGTTACGTAGTCAGTTCTATAAATCTCCCTTTTTCATTTTTCTTGTTCGGAACTACTTCGAGACACAGCCCTTCCACTTTAAGTGCCAGATTATATCTCATGACCGAGAAAAGTCACTTTTTCTTCCTAAGAACGATTTAGGAAGAAAGAAGAAAAAGAAAAAAAAAATCAGGAAAAAGAGGAATAGATGAGAAATGGCATTTGCCTCTTAAACGCTTGATCCGTGGCGTTTCGAGCACTTTGAGCCCCCATCAGCTTTTGCCTCCATGCTTCAGGTAATGTACTGAAGGGATTTGCCACCCCCCATTCCACCCCAGCTTCTGTTCTTATCCTTTCCAACGCTTTGTTCATGCCCACCCCTTGTAGTCTCTTTTTTTTCTTCAATGGCTTTTAAAGGCCACTTGCTGCTCCCGGAAAAATGGGAAAGGAACGGAAAAAAAAGAGAAAAAGTGATCGCAAAAGTTTCCAAAGTCCTGTTTTAAGCTTCCCTGAGTTTGGTACGCTCATTTTCTCCCCCTTAGCTCTTTCTCCTTCGGAATGTATTTTAGGGGTATTTTTTTCCCTTTTCTTTTTCCACCCTCCTTTTAAGTTTCCGGTTTTTAAGTATATTTCCGGATCATTTTAAAGTTGATTTCAAAGGCTGGTTTCAAGACAGTCAAGCGTGGCGTGAAGTGATATTTGTGCTGTATCATGTTGTTATGGAGGGATCGATTTTTTGGATCGTAATTTTTACTGGAAACTATGTTATTTTTTATGCTTCTTGTGTTTTAAAAAATTTAAGTTGAAGCATTAAATAACTTTGAAAATCACCCGTTTTGGCTGATTAGAATTCTTAATATTAATTTGATGTCTTAATTTCAACTAAAGTATTTGTAAATTTTCTGTTAGGGGGGGGGGAGAATATTGAAACACCAGATTGTTTCTATTGAGTTATTCTTTTGTTTGATACTCAATTTCCTTTTCTTACTATTATTTACTTGGAATCAATGATATATTTTGTTGTGAATGACTTGTTAGAAGTTGAAAGAATTTTGCTGATCATTTGGTAGTCTTATTGTAGCTAAATAATCGAATAATAGTATATTTAATTTAATAAATATGAGATTTTAATATTTACGTTGAAATGTACTTTCTTCAATCCCAGTATTTAAAAATATTTAACTTTTAAGTACTTTATAATATGCATCCAAATTTTTGAAAAAAAAATGTACCTTTAACATTATGTAACATATGTCGTTGTTGTTGTCGTGTCCTTCCCGCAGGGAAGGAAGGAAAGTTGCCATTGCATGTGAGACAGGTTGGACTTCTTAACGATAGATGGCGACACCACCTATCTCCACAATTTTGGCATGGAATTGAAGGGAAATATTCTCCAGCCCCCTGCACTCGTGGTTTCTGCTGCGACCGCCCACAAGACTTTCGAAACCAATGATTTAACGAGCACATACTCCGTCTATACTCGATGGTATTTAGTGGCATCGGGCATCGAACCCAGGCCCCTCCGGTCTGGAGTCCGATGCTCTAACCACTAGGCTATCCACGGCCCCCTATGTAACATATAATGAATACTACTGCAGCATTGAAATAAAAATGTTTTAATGTTAGTATCTAAATGCTTTATCCTGTTCTCTCTCTCTCGTAAGTTATATATAAAAAAAAGATTCTCTTTAATTTCAATGCGAACTCCCTGACTTTTTCCTTTTTCATGGAGTATTTTCATTGAATGTCAATTCAATAAAAATATTGATAATACTTACACTTCATGTCTTGAATATCAATTGAATAATTTTTCAGAAGTGATGTTGTTTGAAACGAAAATATTTCATTTAATTTCATATAAATATTATTCTTAATTTATTTATGTATCAAATCCGCATGATCCATCCCGATCAAGGCTGCAAATTCTACTTAGTCGTTTTGTACTTCTCACTAAGGGTTCTTACGTCATAAACTATTGCAGAATTAAACACACACACACAGTTGGCCCCGATTCAGCGAATTTATCGAACAAAATCTTCATCCCAAAGATTTTGTTCGTTAATTCGGGGTTATTCGTTACATCGAAGTGCAATCAAAATACACATTTTTTGGATTTACCTTTTACATGCATATGCATAAAAAATATCTATAGTTGGAAATTGCTCACTTATTTTTCAGCAGTTAAAAATACTATTAGTGAATTATTATGCAGCAGTTAATTGACATTTTAAAATACTAACTAAAAGAGATGTTTGAAAATTTTTTTGATTTCTGACACGAAAGAGTCATAGAAGAAATTATATTCGATTCTATACAGAGAAGAAAATACTATATCATTTACATCCTGTAGCATAAGAGAAAGATATGTTTTCACAAACAATGTAAAACATTAGAAAATGAAACACGAAAGGTTACACTGATGACTCATTACCTGTAACTCAGACCTGTAATATCTAATAACGGTCTTCACCATTTCCTGTTGAATTTTGTTGCTTACGAAAAGTCTTTTTCTGTTCCAGACAAAAAGGATATGATATTTGAAACAATCCAATTTTTTAATGCTAATATAATAAAACTACTCTAACAAATAAAAAAAAAAATTCCAACCGCTGAAATAATTTGTTAATTAGGGGTTTATTATTCCTTAAATAAGAGTTTTTTTGCCTTTATTTTAATCGGGAAAAGAGAAAAATTTTTAAACCACGAAATTCGTTAAATCGGTGTCCGACTGTATGTATATTTGTGTTCCACTTGTGTGTCTATTAGAAAAATAAACTCAGCGGAAAAATGTTTCCCTTTTTTTTCTTGTACTCCCCTACAACGGAGTTTTTCCTCATACATATGAATAATGCACAGACATGCTTGTAATAATATTCCAATGAAAATACATTATTTGTATAGAAAAACTACTCAATAAAAATAATACAAAAACGATTCTTACTTAGAATAAATAATAACATATAAACAATACACTGTATGATATAAGACAATTCAAATAAATTATCATCACTATTTTAAATTAAAATATACGCAAGTCCTGTAACACGTAGGAAGCTTCGAATAAAATGTATTATGTAAAAATTTTGTTACTATATTCATAAATATTATAAATTTTCTTATTCCCGAACATTAAACGACAGTCCCATGTTCCTAATGAATAAGTGAAAGTAAATTTTACTGCAATGCATAGCAAACATTTACAATATCGCAATATTAAGCGGCAATTAATTTTTATTAATTATCATTAAAGTATCGTATTGTCATCCAAAACAATCGTGTTTATAAAATTTCAGTTCAACTGAATGCTTTGAAACGTGAGAAAAAAAAAATCTTTTAAGGTTTTGACCAAATCGCTAAAAATGAAGCCAGCGTGTCATGTATCTGTAATTCTTTAAATAATTAGTTTCAGTCAATTAATTTTAATTAATTGTAATTAAATTATCGTATTGTCACCCAAAATAATCGTGTATAGAAAATTTCAGCTGAAATGAGTGCTTTAAAATGTGAAGAAAAAACTTTTCAAATTTTTGACATAAGTCACCAAAATGGTCGCTAAGTCGTCAAAAATGATGCCAACGTGGCTATATTTGTAATTCTTTGAATAATTAGTTTAATCAATGGAGTTTTTATTTATAATTAAATTTCTGTATTGTCATCCAAAATATATAAAATTTCAGCTCAAATGAGCGCTTTAAAATGTATCTTATTAACGATTGAAAATTTGAGCAAGCTATATGTATAGAGATTGGGAACTAATCGTAAGAATTGAAAAAGCAAAATTCAATTAGTTATCATTAATTTTTGGAAAACTTTTTAGGGATTAATTGACGAGTTTATTTTTTCTCATGCTAGCCCATTTCTGAAAAAAATTTTTTTTTCCCTTTGATCCATGGATAAGAACTCGTTCTATGATATTATATGGACATGATATAAGCTAATCTAGTTTTATTATGACATTGACATATTATTCTTTCATCTAGGAATTATGTTGTATTTTGTTTCTCATATGGCAAAGAAAAACACTAATATTGAATGAAATAAGGGGGAAAATATATAAAGATAAAAGTCTTGGAAGTGTGTTATCTTTGCTAGAGGAATAACTGTTATTGCATGGATAAGGAAAGCAATATCTTGCCTTAGACTCCAACAAAACTCAGCATAAATCCCCTAGCGACCTCCAACGTAATGAGAAGTTCCATGACCGAAGACAGGAAACAGATTGTACCGCCGAGACAGATGAAAGTATCCTAGCTTTTATTTTTCAGTCACGGAACCCGTACCGAGAGTGGTATTAAGGATCTTTTCCCGACAGCAGGACATTATCCTGTTGCTACAGTGAAGGACGATGCTCAAACAACCGTTAGTGGAACGCTAGTGACTAGATAATGACTATTTGAAACACAAAGGAAGCGAATTGCATTCATTAGTTGTTGGATGTAACGATTTTGTATCTGGATCTTTCTTTGGTGACTCCGAATGAGATTTGATCAAAGATACTGAACGTGCAACTAATACAGTGTTGGGTTCTTACGTGATTAAGAATGCAGCTTGTTTTCGATTCATTTGATTCAATTACGAACATTAATGATTCTGTTGCCATTCTCTGGGAGAAATTACTTTTACAAGAGTAAATTGTCTTTCTGTGTTCCTAAGTAGCAGTTGCTTTGCTCCAGAAGAATCATTGATCATTGTATATTTTTGTAGTTTAATGGTTTCAATTTTCTGGAATGGAAAGTCTTCGAAGTGAAAGCGTTCTTTTATTAAGTGGTTTCTCATTAAGAATCTATTATGCAAATTTTTGGGGAATTTGTAAGCATTTTTTTACTTTTTGCTTTAATGTTCTGTTAGAAGATGACGTTGCCATTTTAAATTTTGAAAAAGTCAATAAATAAACGTCCAAGCTGATTATAAATTGATTTTTAGGGAGAAAAATCACATCCTTATTGTTTATTTATTTGTATCTTGCAAACATCTTTCAACGCGATTTTCTTGCATTGTTTTGTCATAATTTTAGTAGTATAGGGTTATCAGGAATGAATGACCCGATTACAAAATTTAATAATTACCAGATGAATAAACAGAAAATAATTAAAATGTCATTGTAAAGATACAATATGAAATCTTTTTCGTACGTAACGTTTCTTGACCTTAAGTAAAATTTGTTTTCACAAGTGTTCAATTTGACTTCCTTTGTCACCTGTATAATAATCATTGCGAACCTGGTCGCCCTGGACTTTTGCCTTTACACAGGTATCCAGTTTCCTGGAACTGTTTATACTCTTACATGTCAGTGCATTTCTATGGTACTTTCTTCGAAATTCACGCTGAACCGTTATTACTGACAAACTTTTTGCAAACGAGAGCATGCAAAATGTCTTCACCCTCTTTCACGTCATTTCCACTTCACAATTTCAAAAACATTTTAATTAAAACATTACTGCCTACCTATTGAACAAAAACAATGTTACAAACTCAAAATTTAATATTGCATCGTTACAATGACATATTAATGTTCATTTTCTGTTTATTCATCTGGGAATTATTAAATTTTGTAATTGGATCATTCATTTCTGATAATCCTATATATTATTTTACATTGTTATGTGCTAAAAATAAATAAAATTTTCCGTATATTTTGATGTTTACACGTTGTGTTATGTTAATTAACTATTAACAAATTATTCCGGTTCTGTTTTTAAAAAATCTTCATATCTCAAAATGCCTGTTTTTTAAAAAAAATATTCACTAACCCAGTGCATATCTCTCTGCTTTTATACAGTTTGAACATTATGCCCTTATAGCTTTAGAAATGAACTTTTGCATAATTCTGAAGAGAATTATACAATAACAAAAATTTAGTCTGGTATGGTTTTCTTTTTCGCGAAGTGTACATTTTTAAGTTTTAAATCTTTACTTTCATATATAGTCAGTACTTTTCATAGCTTCTAAAGGCCTTTCTGTTTACATTCTAGGAGGAATTCTAATAGGCATTAAAATGACATTTCTTTTATTAAACCGCTTAGATTTCTGACTTTCACTTAGGAAAGGGAAAAACTGCATTTAAGTACCACATTCTGTATCTGGAATTTTAGAAATGGAAATTTTGATTTCTATTTTCTTAATTCTTGAGGCGAGATGTGAAACCATCTGCATCAACTCGGTTCCGAGTTTTCTTTCTTTTAAACCTGACTTCATTAGGCTGGTTGTCCTTTTCTTTTGCTTTTAGAGGCCGCCTTCGTAACGATGCTTTTAAAGATAGAGCGTAAATATTTCGCTCAAGATGGAATAAAGGAAAGAAGAGCATTAAGGTATCCGATTTTTTTTCTTTTTTACTATTCGAAGCTTAAGAAAGTGTCATTGGTTAGTGAATTCCATTAACATAATCCTTTTCTTTTAGTGTTTTTATGTTTCTGCACTTAGTTTAACCAGGTGCATGTAATTAACTCACTGTGGTCTTCGTGGAGTCTCTTTGTAACTTCATTGCTAATGTTAGTTGACCTTTAGATGTCGATCGTGTTAATCACGATGTTTATTTACATTTTTAGTTCCTTTAAGGATAAATGTTGTTAAAAATTCTTTTTAAAAAACAAATGTTAAAATGAATGTTTTGGATTATATTTATCGAATTGTATACTTAAATTAAACCGTACTGCTGTTATTTAATTGTTAATGTTCGTTTTTCGAAATAATTCGTTGTATGACGCTTGCCAAAGATCTAAGTCGAAAGCTTTGATGTCGGTGACGATGTACGTTTGAGTGAGTGGGTGAATATTAACGTCGCACTGTTCAGCTACGCGAGGGCTTTGGACGACGAACTGTGTAATTTTGAACCATGGTCAAGTGACGCGGACGACACCTGAGCTGGCACCCTCTTCTCCTAACTACCACACCACACCAATGAGAGGGCGTTTGAGCTCTCGATAGATTTAACGTGCATCCCTCCCCTACACGGCGGGTCTTCAGGGGTACTGGGGCTCGAACTCATGATACGCTCGCCATGATCCGATACCTTGAACACTTGGCTACTGCGGCCGATGTACGTTTGAAGCCATGCTTTTAAATCCCGTCTCCACCAAAAATTGTTTAATGTAGCGGATGTCTAATGTAAAATCTTGCAACAAATTCTTACGATCTGAAAGATTTATGTGTACCTGTGGCGTGTTCAGAAATTAGTGGGGGCAAGAAATCAGCTCAAATGTATCATTCCCATCTTCTAAGTGAGTTTCAAAACAAACAGATATATGGGTTCGTCATTAGCCTTTGTGTTGATTGTAGATTAGAAAATATAAATATATTTCTGTAAAAATATTTCAGGTAATAGTATTTATATTTTGTTTTATGTTTTTAACCAATTTAAATTTCATTTTTATTAAAAATTGTAAGTGAAAAAATTTGATTTTACATTCATGAAGAAATGAATAGCACGTGGAAATTTTTTATTATCTATGCACGTGTGCACATTTATATATTATAAATATTTTATTGGTATTCTTGTTTTTTCATCCGAATTTTCACTTGGGTGCTTAACTTCCATACATTTAGAGACCGTTTTCATTAAAAAATTTTTTAACAATTTTTATTTAACTGCATTAAATATATATTTTTAGTGTGATTGATTTAAGTCGAAATTGCAAATGATTTTGAATGAATGGTAGCATTTGTGTTTCTTCTTACGTAACACCAACTTATTGTTCTAAAATCACAATATATCGATGTTAGGAATTACGTTTCGAAAAACAAACTTTATTTTTTCGTGGGTTATTAAAAATTCAACCTATTTTATTGTAAGCATAGAGAAGAAGCCTAAACAATTGTTAAACAAAATCTTTCTTTTTGTGCCTTATTTATTACTCTGGCGACTTGGGTCATTTAATATGCAAAATCGTTTGCTCTCCTTCGAGACCTCCCCCATTTTTCTACGCCGCTGGCGATTACTAATTCTTACAGAATTTCTTAAGGTTGTCCCATTTTGTTTGAATGCACCTTCTTTCATTGACGTGCTCTACGCCAAGGAACCATAATCCCATTATCCAGGGCTGACAACCAGCTTGCCCGATGCTAGCTTGTCAGAAGGGGGAGGGGATGTAAGTTAAAGGGTGATTTAATCGAAGGACTTAATCCTAGGTGATGTTGTTTTTTAAAGACCCTTTCCCATTTTCTCCCCTTTTTTCCCCTGTTGAGACTACAATGGGGAAGGCAGTCTGTCAGGAGTGCTTTCCTTCACATTGAAGTGTAATTAGAAATGGGATTTTCTTCCTTCGCTGTGGGTGGAATTTTTAGGGAAAATAGGTTTGGGATTTTCTTATCTTTTCCGAAGTTATTTGTTCGGGTAATTGAGGGTGATGGTATGCCTGAATTTCCGGGAGTTTCCTAAAATTTTGTTCTTATTATCCCATTTTTTATTTATTTGTTCCCTACGGTTTTAAAGACGCGTTGAAGTTAGGGGGAAAAAGTTTTTTATTAAAATTTGTTTCGAGTGTGCTGTTTTTTTATTATTAAAGTTTTGCTGTGAGATGATTGCTTAGGGAAATATATTTCTTCTGCGGATATGGTTGAAATCAAGCAGTTAAAAATAAATCTCCATATGTTTTCTAATTCTTCCTTAATAGAAGTTTTTGCATTTTTAACAACGTGTTAAAATTTGGAATGTTCAAACAAGCATATAATTTTACTTTTGATGACCATTTTTTCGGTTGAATTTTGAAGATGCTGTTATTTGATTATTGCATTATTTTAAATCGTTACTTTGAAATACATTTTGCGAACAAATAATTAATATAAACATTTTAGAAGACTTTTGACAATTTTGTGTTCATCATTTTAATACGTATGAATATAGAATCTTCATTTATTGTTTAGTGGTACATTTGGTGATTATAACAAACAGCTTATATGTATATAACAAACAGCTTAATATGTAACATTAAAAAATATTACTTTATTTATTTACAATTTAGTTTATCTCTCTTCTTAAACTATTCGGTTCGAGTAATCTAAAAACTTCTTGTCTAGATCATACATAGGATTAAAACTTTTGAATTAAAGGACAGTAAAAAAAACAACCATAAATTAAGTAAAAACTATAATAAAGAAAAATAAAGCGAATGCTTAAAATTATTACCGTATATTCCTACGTATTTCATGCACCTAATATTTTCAAACTATACTTTTTAAGTTTTAGAGGTATATTCGCTGTATAATGCACACCTATTTCAAAGTAAGAAATTTGGCATGGATATGTGCAATGCTCTTATCGTTTTATGTCTAGATATAGTTTTAGTGGATTATAAAAGAATGGTATGAAAATAAACCCAACATAGTTAAACAGTCATTCAAAAATGTAGTATATCTAGCACAATCTAAATGAAACGGAAGATTATTTATTTAAGGATCAGGTTAACAGTTATGGAAAAGATGAAATACATATTATTCGTACCTGAAGAGATAATGAAAAACGAAAATATGGCGAACTGTTCGTGTTATCCATAAGGTTCATAATGCATGTCGTTTGTTTTAAATAAACGGTATTTATATATACAGTAGAACGTCGTTTATCCGAACGTTTATTATCCGTTTCGAACAATGTTAAACAGTTGTTTAGCGTGTGGCCAAAAGTGACGGGAAAACCCAATGAGTGATATTTGGGGAATTTCAGTTGGGGTGTGATTTAGTAAACATCTGCGTGGAATAGCAGGTCAGTTTGTTTCCAAGTGAGAGGGTGTACATGTACTCTTTTGTTGAATTGTGAACTGCTTTGGCTTCAAATTCAAAACGGAAGCCAAACGACTTGAACATAGAGACAAAATTTGAAATATTGAACCATCCATCAAATCCTGACGCGTTTCCGGCGTTAGAGACAGCTGTGGAGTGGTACGAACAACAATCAGAGTGCTGTTCTACTCAACAACTGCCGCTCAAGAGAATCATAGACCTTGCAGCGAAAAATAAATGATTATTTTCCACAATGAAGGTAAAATTGCGACATTTCACACCTGTTTTGCTTTTACTTCAAGCACGTTTCCCGCATGTGATGATTTTCAATATTCCTATAGTGTCCGGCTTCATATACTGCATGGATCGCATTCGGTTTACCGTTATCCAAACAATCGCGTATCCGAAGGGTGTCCGGTCCCAATTGATTCGGATAGACAACGTTCTACTGTATGTGAAAATATACTTTTTATTGTGCTAATCTTTTCTTTATTTTTAAAGCTGTGATTTTTATATGTGGCGTATAACTCGCACCCGTATATGTCGACCTTACTTTTTGTGTTAAAAGTGCACGTTATATGCTGGAATATGTGGTTTGTAAAATAAAGGGGGGGGGGACTTATTAGTTGGAATAGAATATACGAAAGAAAATCTGAAAAATCTGTTCTAATTATCTTAATTAATTGATGTTTCAAACTTAAATTGGGTTGGACTAAAAATGATAAGTGATAAATTTTAATTTAAATTACATTGTGACCTTTCAATCCGCATTAATGAATTGAAATTTTCCAATCTATAATAAGCCTCATCTTTATGTAAGTAGGGGAAAAAATCAAATCTAATTAAGTTATAAAATCATGCTTTTTACCCGTTTTTCGAAATTAACTCTGAACTAATCGCTCTAGGGCTTCATGAGATTCTTTCAATTATTTTCAGAAGATAAAACTTATTGCACTTCCAAAAAAAATAATTAAAAAAAAAAAATGAAATGAGATTTTTTTCCTCATCCTTCTGCTCTTTGATTAACTAAAATAGAGGCAAAATCGGCTTATGGGATTTCTAAAGTACGAAGAAACGTTCGTTAATTAATTTTTTTTAAAACTATGTTCCATCAGACTGCATTTTCCCTTTCGTTCGTATAATTACCATACTTCTCAGCCGCGTACACGCCTTTAAAAAATATTGGCAATTTATCGGCTGTCTGGGATTGGCGTCCAGCTGGGATATTAAACTGGAATGAAAAATTGAAACTTCGCATTAATCTTTCCAATCATTAGGGGATCTTTTGCGACGTTGTAACATTCGAAACGAATGTGATTGTCATTTTAAATAAATTCCCTTTGTTGGATCTTCCCCATTAGTTCGAAAGATAGGGGGAAAAAAGAACGATTTGATTAATGAATCCCTTGATTCCAATCAAGGCTTCGTAAAACAATTTCTACAGCGAAAAGTCGAGATGGTTCAAAGAAAAAAAAATCTTATATCGTTAAAAGGATCGCTTGATTTGTTAGAAGAGCGTGTTTAATTACCTTTCACCAGATCTCTCGTTTCAATTGCTGCTTTTCTCTTGTAGCTTGTACTGGCGTATTTCAAAACTTAACTTGAAGTTGTGTTACTGACAATCAAAGATACGTTTGTCAAAGATCGAGTGCTTTGTCACGAATCTCTTGATTTGATATATTTTCTGAGATTGGGAGATATGTGCAAGTTTTACTTTTTAGAGAAAAGTCCGTAATTATAAATATAAAGTTTTCTTCTGTATAATTTTTTTTATTTAGTTTAGATTTTATTGTTTCTTGTAATTGGGCGAAATTTTGTAAAGCAAAATCAATCAATAGTTCAATGTGTGTTTTGGTTATCTTTTGAATATAAACTTTTATTGTTTTTGAGAAAACCTTGTATGATAATGAATTAAAATCCTAAAAATTTATAAACCTCAAAATATTTCATTTCATGAATTAAATGGTGTGATTTTTAAAAGACGAGATTTGCTGTTATTTAGTTAAAATGCTTTATGTTCCATCTATCTGTATATATAGCAGAAAAGCAATACGAGATCTTCAGAACTATTATACATATATGCTTGAAATTTAGCAGGCATTTTTATTTTATTAAATAGAAATTTGCTAAGAACATTGTTTGCAGAAATCGACTCTTACTAGAGAGGGGTTGCGAGTTTTTCGATAAAAAAATTCCTGTTTTTAAACTATTTGACCTACATACTTTAAATTTGGCATTCATGTTTCTTTTGTTGAGTGAAGATGCGCTAAGAACTGATTTTTACGGAAATCGATTCTCTAGGAGATTGTGAGGTCGTTACAAGAAAAAATTCCAATTTTAAAGTATTAGATCTTCAGAATTTAAATTAAACCATTATGTTTCTTTTGTTGAGTAGAGATCCGCTAAGGACGCGTTTCTCTACAAAAATCGACTTCCAAGGAGAGAGGGTTTCTTGGATGTAAAGGATAAACATGCTTTCATTTTAGATATTCAAGTCCTGTTCTTTTTTAATCTAGAGGTGAGGGATATAAAAATATTTTTGAATATAATTGAAAGCTTAATGCTAGGACTTATATATGTCGTGTTTCGAGTCAGCATCAAGCCATTTTATAAAAACGGTATTTATTCAACGAACCATTTCAGCGCCTGATCTGAGAGATAAGCGGACACGTGTTAAGTATAAGGGTCTGTGGCCACTTAGGCAGATGTTCTAAGTACTTTTCTTATTGAAGAGATATATTTGAAAGTTAAGCATGACATACGAGGTAATAAAAATTAATGGTCGGGGATAAAAGTTCTGTTTAGGGCCATCTGTTCTTCGAACGAAGTGCATACTAAATTTAATACTTGAAGATTTAACGGAAAATAAAAGTTAAAAGTTGTATAGGGGATTTAATTTTAGATCTAATTTAATTATATATATATATATATAACTTAAATAGGGGACCGATATGTAGTCGTAGAATATTACAAACCCAGTGATACTGGTGGGTAACGATTTATATCATTTAATAGAGCTTGACTAGCTTTGTAATCAAAGACGTTGCTTCCCAGATAAATGGTTTTCAAGTCGTAAATTCGAAGCGTAATTTCACTGAGGATCTTGTTCTATAAATAATGAAAACCTCTGCCTATGAAATTCAATTGAATTCTCAGTTTTCCACATGGCATGCTGTGAAAGTTAGGAGATTGAAGCATAATTTTACATACAATCTTTTTCACTTGACTTTAATTCAGAATAACGAAATCTATCGCCAACAGCCTTCGTTCCAAAAGCTAACGGTTCTAGAACAATATTAATTTAAACCATTTAACCCATGCAGAAATAAAATGCCTCTGGTTATTTTGAAATGCTTTCGCTTCTGATTTATATGATTATTCTCACATACTCTCTTCCTCCCTCCTATTGATTATCTGATTATCTTCAACATCCTTTCTCCCTTATTTATCAAATAATCAATCCGAAAATGGCTTCTCATTTGATTTTAAAGTTAAAACTTAAAAATGCAATTTTAAAACTGTCCTTCCTGAAGTCACAATAGAATAATTAAGTTATTGTTCAGTTAAGCGTTCGCATTTAAGTTAAATCGATTGAAATTCTACATAAATATGCAGTCAATTGTCTGTCTTCATTTTTCTTTGAGTGTTACTTAAATTTTATATCAAACAGTCTGTCGTCACTTCAGTGAATAGTTGTAAATAAACCTGCATTGTAGGGAGACCACGCCAACGTCTATTGTCATATTTAATTGAATTTTGCTCCTGGTCGATAATGCTATTAAAATTCGAATTTGACTCGAGCCTGGTTTGTGTAGTTGAAAAGTTATCATACTTCAGATAATCTCTCGAAATATTCTGAAGGAGTGTATTTTAAAAGGAAATCGCATCATCTTTTCAATTTCGATTATTTTATTTGTACATCGATCTGCAAAAAGGAAATTTAGGTAACCTGATTTACGAAGTTGCGTTGTTTTTAATGCAATCTGAATTCCTTTCTTCTGCTTTTTTGAAAAATATTCTTTGTACTAGTTAACTTGATGACACAAAACTCAGGAGTTTCTTTTTGGAATATTCCAAGATATTCTGTTTTATCGAATTAACCGGAGTGAAATGTTGCATTTTTTGCTATTGGCAATTATTCCAGCATATTTCGAATAATTGAAGCTAAATGATATTAACTTATAAGATATTTTTCTCTCGAAATGCTTTTAAGGAAATGGAAAATAATAAATCCATCACTTTTATATTTTCTGATTGAATGAACTGGGATAACGAAAATAAAGTACCAATTTTCTTGCATTTTTTGAATAACATCTGCATTTGACGTTTTATCAAGGACATTGTCATCATGATTTAATTGCATTGAATAAACTAAATTTCTTTTTCATTTGCTTTAACTTAATTAGATAGAATTTAGTTAAAATGAAGGATTGTACTTTTCATTTTTATATGCGTATGTTTTTTTTTAATTATATTACGTATTAAAATCAGTTTTACTGACTTTTAAAAAAGAATTGTGTTCAATTGATTGGATTTATTATATTTTTATTTTAATTCCATTGTGATATCCAATCTATAGCCATCTCAATTCAAATGAATGCATTATTATTTTATTTGACACTTTAGGTTTTCACTTAGTGTTTGGGTTTCACTTAAGAAAATAGATACTTTGATATAAATGCATTGAAGACATTGTTTCCGAATGTTTTGAGATATACCATAGATTATTAAAATTCTGATTGATTTATTAAAATTATAACTGCTTAGATACTATCTTTTTCTACGTATATCTTCCCCAATTCACTGCAATTGCATAGATTTTCATACATGCTTAAATTTTGTGAAATAATATAGTTTATAAATGTATTAAATTCTATCCCGAAATTATAAATATTTAAAGTAATTTTATACTCGACTTAATGTCACGCATAATGAAACCGGTTAATTGTCGTGCACTTCTGCTAACTATTAACTGGAAAATGTGTCAATAAGTTAATATTTGCTTGTTTTCTGTACATAATATTTTAACATTTTATAGTGCTTTGCATTTTACATTATTCATGGATTTTATATGATTCATGGATTTTGTAAATTTGCCGTCATTGTTTGTACACTGAGCGCTTGTTAGAATAATAGCTAACGTAAATAAAAATAAACAACAAATAAAGATAGATTTGCGTTGACTCTGTAATTTTTTTCTGTTAACACTGAAACGTCATTATAACTATTTGTTCTAGTTAGTTACAGATATATCTGCAGACTTTGATCAAAAGATCTCATCTTTTTTTCTAAGAAATGTTCTATGCAAACACTGTTTCTCCTAATGCTTACTCCCTAATTGTGTTAAGGACAAGTGATGTTCATATCTCTTGTTTTTGGTTTAATTTGACTTGTTCATAGTAATGAAGTTTAAAATGAGCTATCTCTAGTTTTATGTATAACTTTATTATAATATATACTATTTCATTTCTTTTTCTACTTTATGGGAATTACATCTCTTGAGGTGCATATTTGATATCTCTTGGATTATCTTAGAAAGTTTTAAGAATTAGTTTTACACAGAAAATGTTTGAAAGTAGTATACTTATAAGTTTATTAAAGAACTTAGCGCAATATGTGCTTTTAATCTGAAATGATATTTTATATTTTTCTGGAGTATGAAAAAACCATATTTTTATTTATTAAATTTTTTGTGTGCACTCATAATAAATGATGTATTCGTCTTTCATTGTATTTTTTAAAAATAATTTGAATCTTGTGCACTGTTAGTATTTGTTTTCTTTTCATAATTGAAATTTTTTTTTTTTGGTAATGCTTTAGAAAATAGGAAGTAACATCAATCATTTTTTTCTAGTGTGAAACGACAATTGTTTTGATGTCGACATGAAGTATTGTATTTAAGAAAAAAAAATACTCTCGTGTTGCATTCATTGTCCAATGCATTGTCTGAATTCTTTTCATGTAATATTTTTTGTTTGTTTTCTGATAATCTGTGAAATATTTGTTTTAAAAATTTTTTTCCCCATCATATATACTTCAAAACTTTTCCTCTTTCTGTCTCTTTTCTTCAGGCGGTATGTTTTTTAAAAACAACAGCAAAAGAGAAAGATCAGTTTCATATGCATTATATCATTACACCTATTATGTTAACCTTTTCTAGCACGAGAAAACATTTATGTCTCTCCGTGGGAAAAAATTGAATTAGTACAGCATTTTGCAATCGTTTCATAATACGTTCGATTTAATGTTGTTTTAATTATTTAATTATAAAAAGATAAGGAATATTATATTTCTTTGTTAATTATATATTGAATTTTATTTGAGTCTCATCAAGATTTGAAATCAAGCTGATTTATCTATAGCAATAACAAGTATGTAAAGTTATTGGATTCTTGCTTCTTATACCTTCGACCAACATCATCAAATCAAAAAGCGTCGCCAAAACCGCTGTAAGAGGTCAACAGTGGAAAACGCATTCCCATCCATGTTGGAACAAAATAAGGATTTTAATATTTGGCGACGCTTTTTAAATTGGCAACGTCTTTTGATTTGCTGAAATTGATCAACGGTATAATACGTAAGTACCAATTATTGTAAATTTGCTTACCTTATCATTTTAAGCATTTATTCCATTTTCATCGATACATTTTTGCATTCTAAGGAAATACGAAACACAAATTGTGTTTTATAATATTTTCAAACAGAGGATTTAATTTGTTAAAATTATGTGCCTCTTTAATATCTTGCATACCTTTATTTTCTTAAATTTTATAATAAATATTAAATTGTTACTTGAAAAATAATTTCGTCATTTTAAAGCCAGTATTTTAATTTAAAATTATTATCCTCAATTATTGAGTGTTAGCTTGTATAATGAGATGAATTAACATTTAATCTCAAATTAATTATGCATGGTAACTGAACTCTGCTGTTACTATCCTATGATTAAATTTATGGCCATAACTAATGAAGAATGCAATCATAGTAAGCGCTTATAACATCGAAGCTAATTTTGGTTATTTATGACCATGTAGGAGAATCTTTTGTTTATAAAATTTTAATTTATGCATTTCATTTATGTAGAGCTTATTAAGCTTCATAATTGTGAAACACCAAAACAGTCCAAAGAAAGAAATTCTTTTTCGGTAGACGTTTACATCGTACTTTGCTTGAGAAAAATTTTTTCATGCTAATGAATTGCGAGTGAAATTGCTAATTATTCTGATCTTAATTAACAGAGTAATTGAATTCAAATCCCTGTTCACCTGAGCTCATTTACCGATTATAAAAAGTGTAGTGTTCTTTAAAAATGTCGAACTATTAAGTTTCTAATTATTATCATTGTGTAAATTATGTGAAACTCAATTAATGTTCGTTGTAAAAAAAAAGATTAATTTCCCATTGTTTACCTTTTACTTGTTTCGTTGCCGGATTCGAAAACTTCATGAAAATTTCTCTATACGGTATATTATACGTTTAGAAAAATATCGTTTCGCTTTGGTAATATGTATTAAATCTTCTATTAAAAAGTCATTTAAATTTTACTGGATTATTAATGAACAAAATTGGACGCCGCAGTTTTTGGAAAAATTCACGCATAGGGTATTCAAATTTCTCGAAGGAAGATGGCTAATTTTATTTTTGATGAGTTCATTTCTTAATTAAATTAAATCTTAACGAACTGGCTTCATTAGTATTTTTTCCATCCTTTCTATTTTGTTTCGGTAGCTGATTAATTTTCGGGCCTTCTTTAGAGTTTACTTTTTAAATTTAAGTTCTTTTTCCAGTAGATATCTTAAAGGTTTATGGGAGATTTCTAATTAAAGCAGTTGTGTTCGGGATATGATGCTTTATTATGTGCAAAAAAATGTACTTGTGGAGTCTTAATAATCTCGCGTTAATGAAATGCATTTAAAAGATTGTTATGCAAGTGGTATGTTTTCAAAAATGCCGTAAAGAAGTAACGTGGTAATTCTTTGGAATATTTTGGAAAAGAAGTGATTTTTTTTAATAATAAAGTGAGTAATTTTATGATTGGATTTATTTGTCGAGTAATCCCTGGACACGTTGCATCAGTTGTTTGCTTAAGAAATATTTCGGTTTTCTATGAAAATTCTTAAAATAAATGTCTGAGATCCAGTTTTGTTTTAATGATAATCGAAAATCTTTCTATTTTATATCGTTTTTATGAAATATGTCTAATTAGTTTTAATGTTTCACTGATCGCAGTTTAGAAAAGCAATATTTCTCTTTCTTTCTTTATTTTTTTGCATTTGTGTGTTTTATTTACTTTTGTTTTCATAAAATACTTCTGAAAAATAGTTGAGGCAATTTGTAATAGCTGTTTAAATGATTATAATTATGTGGCTATAAATGTACAGTCGAGAAATATGTATTTAGGTATGGCATGACTTCAGGAAGATTAAGGGAAAAAATATCAACAGGAAGTGGTGACTCCAACTGAAAGCTGGATTCCAAAGAAACATTTTTTTTTTAAACATTATTATTACTTTTGCTTCTTGTCTTTTTTTTTTTTTGGTCTTTTTGGCTCATTTGTCTTGGATAATTTTATTATTTTTTATGTTTATGTAAGAAAGCTGGAATTTTGTAAAATGTAAAATTTGATTTTTTACAATAAAGACTGGACGTGAGGGTGGTTTTTTTCCCGAGGGATCGGATTGTAGCTCTAAACCCTCTTCGGGTGAGCTCGGTTCCTCTGGGCAGTCATCATCATCGTCATAAATTGTTAAATATGTACCGTAAAAATCGTCATTATGACGCGCACCGGAGTATAACCGCTATACTTTCTTGCTACATTTACTTTCATGCTACATTTTTTAATTTTAAGGTATATTCGTCTTATAACGCGCACTCCCCTTTCTTCGAAGGAGCCTGAAATGTATGTGAGTAATGCTGTTTTGTTTTAAAACCATTTATTCCAGGTATTATCCCTCGATTTTGAAAAAAATAGTACACTTCTAGAGCTACAGCTCTTTTTCGTCAGGTACGTCATTTCTTTTAAATAAACAATATTCTGATCTATGTAGAAGTCTAATTTTCTTATTCTCATCTCTTTTTATTTTATTTTTGAAGCTATCATTTTTATACCCGGCGTATAACGCGCATCCGTACATTTCGATCTTATTTTTTGAGTTAAAAGGGCGCGTTATACGCCGGATTTCACGGTATTTATTAATTCATGTTTTTCAAAATTATATAATTTTTTTAATTGTTTTGTATTTGTAGAATTGTGAAAGAAAATTACAAAAAAAAAGTATTAAAAAATTATATTTTTGCTAGCTTTTATACAATTATGTATTCGCGTATTTATTCTTCTGATACAATATTATATTAATAGATTTTTCTTTTATAATCACCTACTTATTCTGTTTGATTAAGTTATACAACTCATTTAACATATTGTTAAATTGGCATTTGGAAATTGAAGCATCATTTATTCGTAATAGGAATAGTTAAAATATAATTAATGGGTCGTGAATAACTGAGATATAATTAATTGTTAAATAATTGCTTGAGATATATATTCGTTGTTAATTAAATATGTTATTAATTAACTACGAGTGTAACTCTTATATGTTCGCAAATATAATTAATTCTTTGTCTCTCTCTCTCACACTGCATGCACGCACACAAGCACATGCGCACATATTTTTAAATTGAGATGTAGGGACCTTTTTGTGGTATCCAGATTCGTTTTGTGAATTATATGAAATAAAGCTATAACATTGTAAAAAAACAAAACAAATTAATCTCAAAAGGGAAAAAAAAAACAGCTGATCATTTACAAAAGATTACATAAATGTGCTCCCCTCCCCCCGAACAAATTGTTTATGAATGAATTTTAAATTTGTGAACTTTTATGTGATGCATTTCTATTAATTTTTGAAAGGACGTAAAAGATAAGAGATCTTTCACTTTTTACAAAAAATGTAAAACCGTTTGTCTCAGGTACTATATGAAATCGGTTAATAAACACCTTTAATATTTATAATAATTTTTGTAAGTTTTTTGTAAAAATGCTTTGATTTTTTTCAAAGTAGGCCAGAACAACTCTAATATTGCATAAAACATTAACAAAAAAAGTTTCTGTTCTTTACTTTGATAACTTTTTAAACTATCCTGTGCCTTGTTTCGAATTTTCCGAAAAAACAGACTTTGCGTAAAATGCGGCAACTGCATACTGAAATTGCATCCACTCAAACTAAAACACTACTCAATAAACACTTACTTAACTTTTGTGCTAGTTAACGGAAAATAAAAAAAAATATCTAGGTATTTTTAAAAACTATAAGTTGGTCTAAAATATTAAGTTGTAAAACATTTTTGTGCAAATTTTAACGAAATTAAAGATTTTAAGGTTGTCGAATACCTTAATATTTGATTTTTATTTTCATTTCGATTTTTTTTAAATAGTAATTCCTACAAATAATTTAAAATACTTCTATTTATAATTTTTTCTATGTCGCCAAAAAAGAAGATATTGCATTTACAATGACTCTTTGGGGTTTAGTAATTCTATGTGTAAAGTCCCGAGCCTTCGTGCTGCTTCGTAGTTCGACATTTGTAGCGGACTTTCGCCAAGTCAAGTGTGAGGGTTCACCAAAAGATGAGACATTTTCTCGAAATGTATACTTTATTACGACTTTCTAATTGCTATCTAAATTCAACCTAGTCTATGAGAAGCAAATCAGTTAAATCCTAATTTATACTTCTAGAATATGAATCTTATAATCAATATCTGATCCTCAGCAATAATATAAGTCCTTGAACGGTCCGTCTTATTTTCTCTCCTTCAATTACGATGATTCGAATATTATCTATCTAATGTCTTAATCTAAACATGGCATCAATCACAAACAACAGCACAGTTCCTTTACAAAAAGTGGTTGTAGAGAGGTGATTCCTATATAAACCAGTAACAACCTCCGGACTGAGGTGATCATTTTAGTCTAGTGGTATGTCACGTGCTTACAGATCAGAGGGTACTGAGTTTTATCTTTCTCATTGGTGACCTTGGCTCTGAACTTAGAAAAACGCAACCTTCGAGCAGCTGTCTTGGCGCCCTCTACTCGCCCAAAGCCGTCAAACACAATTGATGTAGCAAACAAAGCAATCAGAGACCCACTTGACGCAACAGCAACAACTCACACGCTCGCCGTAATAACTATATCGTTCTTTCGCCAATCCACCGACTCACTTTAGGGGAGTGTGTAGTGGTGGTTCATATATAAGCCAGTAACAGCTTCCGGACTGAAGTGATCATTTTGATCCAGTGGTATGTTACATGCTTTCGAATCAGAAGGTGCCGAGTTCCATTCTCCGGAAACTTCTGCCTCAAAATCTTAATCATATAATGACAGCAGAAGTATTTCTCCTTGAGAATTGGACTGAATCCTGAATAGAACCCGTTATACGCGTTAGTGAAATATCATTCATTCAAAGCAAGCTATGTTGCTGTCCGTAGTTGTCGAATCAATCCGCATCACGCGTACAATCTATCACACTTTGTTTTATTTTTTTGCAATTTTAAATAAATTCTTTTTTTATTGCTGAAATAAAATTAAATACTGTATCTGAATGAGTGGTGAAAAAGAAATCTACGATTGTGTATTTTATCACACGTTTATAGGTCTGATATGAATCGGATAGGGAATGGGGAAATATTTATTGAAGAATGTACCTTATATTTTTTTATATAAGTAACTTAATAATAAAAATTAATAACTTTGTTTTTAAATTTTTTCTAAGAAGTATTCATTCACAAATATCCGTTAAATATACATAAAGTTTTACCGATAAATGCAGGTTTAGTCTCTCTTCGCTAGCTGTGCATACAATCATCAAATCTTTTTCAATTCCACACCTGATTGATTTCTGACCTAGATAACATTCCTAAAAAACTAAACCAAAATATACATCAACCCATCTTATTTTCCTTTTTATCATCCATCCACAAACCTTTTCTTCTGTCTTACATCTTTTGTCTCCCCTAAGGCCAATGCAGGCTTTCCATATGTGGGATGCGATACCCGTATATGACACGTGTCTCTTTCTGTGTGGGTCTTCCTTTTTGATTCTGCAAACTACTTCTGACGTATCTCTTCATAAATCAGCGATGGAAATAAAATTTTTTATTTATTTCTGCGTTGTCGGTCGCCCCCTTAAGGACGGAAGGAAATTTTCTCGAAGTGGTATGTGTGCATAACCCATTTTTTTCTTCGTATTTTATTTTCTAGATTCTCATCTTTCTTGTGGTTTATCAGTGGTGTCCTGGAGGTACGTGAGGTTTACGTGCGGCTGAGATGATTTTATTACTTCCTTCATTTTCTAGAATAAGGATTTGGGTTGGAAGGGTTTCTTGAAGATTTTTTGCTCTTTTAATGCGGGTAGACTGTGTTTGAAATATTTATAACGAGGTGACTCAGGCCTTAGTGAAAAATATGTCTAAAAGTATTACGAATTTCAAAGAGGGCACGCTTTTCTATTCATTATGTGACAGAAAATCCATCTTATGTAAAAAAATAAACTCTATTCTGCGTGTGGATCATTTTTTTTAAAAAAAAGATCTATTTAATGTATTAGTATAATATTCTAAATCATAAGGGTTGAGAAAACCTAACGGCTAACTCTTGGGCTCAAAACTTAATTCAGGCAAAGATTGCCGTGTGAAGTAATGAAATTATTTAAATATTGAATCATCATTTGACGTCAAAATTTTCTGTTGAAGTCAGAAGTTGAGAAAATGATAGAGACCTAAAAGTAGCCTTGTAAAGGATGCTAAGCCAGTTATTTCGTGTTAAATCTTCAACTCGAATGTCGTTCTCTCGAAAACCTATCACATGATGGTTGGTCTGTCCCAACCATCAGTGTTCGAGAGTTAGAAGGAAGATTAGCCATAGTCAAAGCAAACACAGTTTATTCAAGTCTCAGCCACCTAACAAACTTGAACAACTCAATATTGAGAAATGCACCTTAAACTAATTATGGGAGCAAGAGCGAGGAAGACGATATTTAATTATAAATTTAGGAATGCCTTACCCGTACACACTACAATAATTGAAGATACGTTCTAAGTTTAACTGCTTCAAGCTAGCGCTAATCCGATTTAATTATCAAATTGACAAATCGTCAATCTTAATATTAAGCAGATAATCTACTGAACACTTTCGTCTAGCTTACGTTAATCCTCATTGGTATCATTTAACTTCTAACCCCTCCCTCTCGTCGAACCCGAAAGTTAATGCTTAAATGCACGATATAATTTACATAGCCCGCGTCTTCTTCTTCGGGAAAAAGTTTTCAATTGAGTAATATTTAAAGAAAGATTTCCCCAAGAGGATTATTAGGATTTTCGTGGATAGACCCGTTACAAACTTATGTGTCGTCTTTGTCATTTCAGTCTGGTTCAGAATTAAGAGGTTCGTTGCCACCTATTGAAAATCTTAGATCGTTTTCTTTAATAACTGTACCTGCCAATATTTCTTAATTTCCAGGTATTGACTGAGTCTAAATATTTATTTAAAATCTTTTTCGTGTTAGTCTTTTTTGAAAAAAAGTTTTGAAACAAGTCTTTTTGAAACGATTTTTTTGGAAATTTTTCATAAGGAATAAATTTACTGTTATATTGCAAGTATTCGTCTTTGAAAAAATAATTAGTAGACCTCGGTACTGTGATACTCAGTACTTATGTGGTTAAGGTTGAGAACATTATTGCCATTGATGTATGATGTGAGTCAGAGACTCAAGTCTTGTTTCAATTAAAGACTCTTCACTCAATTCAGTGATCGTGTTTCAAAATTACAATGTATGTGTCCATTAGTCCTCGTGTTGATTCAGATTGCTACGGTAATAAAGACTGTCTCACTCGATTCAATTCAGTTGAGGCTCAAATTTACAACTTGACATAAGTGAAAATTTTTCAAGTGTTTTTCGGGTGAGGCTATAATATGGTCTCTTAGCCGTCTTGTAAAATTTCGAAGTTTGTTGCAAATAACCTTTTATAACTTTAGAATGTTGCTAGCTTTCAAACCAACCAACCAAAGGTACTAATGTGCTAAATTGTAGTATTTAATGTACTAATTCAAATGCCGTCTTTGTTATCTGCTCATGTTTCAATTTTAATAAGTGTGTCATCATTTCAAAGTTCTGTTATGATACTTACTAAACTAAGGAAACATTGAAATTATTTTTTCAAGCTAAATGATTTTGAAAAATAAATCTGATCTGATAAATTTAAGATAGCTTTAATTTTAAATCAATGAAAGTAACTTTAAAACAAAATGAAAAGAGAGAATCTTCCCTTTATTTTGTTTTTTATTTATCATTTTCGTATAATGTATTTTGACTATTAATCTTTAGGGGATTCCTTGTGTATAGTCCTACAATTTTTTTTTTTAAAAAATAACGCTACCATTGAATTTTTTGTTTATTTTATTCCAACATACCTTTTTAATTTTTAAAAAGAATATGAGAACGTTTATGTTCTGATTAAAACTATATTCATGAGGTATACTCTTACGAAGCAAACCACTGCATTAAAAATATTAAAAGAAACAAGCAAGTTGTCTTTAATTTGTTGCATTTATTATTTAAATATATGTGTATCTCTCTGAATCTTGCTGCATATTTCTTTAAATAAAATATGACTCATTTTTTTATATATAGCATTCGTTTAGAAAATAAATATGGTTTAATAAAACTTATCCTCAGGAAAAGAAAGTGAGTAATGAATATATACTAGACGAAAACAGTATTTGGAGTCCCATGAGTCTAAAATAAAGTAGATTGATTTATACTTCTTTTTGAAAATTTAAAACCAAATCTTCTTTTTTTTTTCTCTTTCTGTTTTTATTTATTCACGATTGAATTGTTGAATATAATATATGAAGTACTGTGAGCGAATGTTGTATGCTATCTTTGATTAATTTGCGTTTTCTCTCTCCCGTACAAAATTAATCTTGTGTTTGAAGTAGGAAAAAAACGAGTCTTTTTTTGCGGTTTTTGGTATTTCTTTTGGCGATGAAAGTGTCTACTTTATCTTTTTAAAATTGTTTTTTTCCTTCTGATCTGTAATTTATTTCTTTTAACTTTCTTTCATTATCAAGTTGTAATGAACATAAACAAGCGCTAGTCATTTATTTTTGCATTTAGGTTTTGTTAAAATTAATGAGAAACTACTTTTAAAAAAAAATAATTTTTAAAAATTTGTAAAAGCACTTTGTTTTTGAAGCATACTTATACTGTCTAAGGTGAAATGAATTTTGGAGGAATTGTGGGGTTTCTTAATGCTGGGAATGTTGATTAAAAATGATAGAATTTTTCTAAGAAACTCATTTTTATATCATTTTATTTACAAATTTGATACTGTAAGTATTAATAAAGTTTGCTTGTATATATAATATTAATTATATATTTATTTTTGTACAAATATATATTTCTAATTTTTATAATTTTAAAATACATTTAACTCAATTTATTCGGGAAAAATGTTCTCTTCTTTTTCTACGCACACGCGCGCTCACACACAGAGAGAGACGAGTTTTAGCTTTTTTTTTATTACTTAAAATAATCAAACCTGTTTTTTTGTTTATTATTCTTACGATTTCTTTGCAAAGGCAACATCCAGAGTTAAATATTTCTCCCCATGTTTTTTTAACCTTTCGGAGATCATCATGTAGAACTCAGTATATTGCGACAAAAAAATCATTGTTCCATCTGTTTAATTACGCCATTTGTGCTGTGAAATCTCGCAGTGTTTTTTTTTTTTTTTTAAAGTTTTGGGAGAAAGTAAAATTTACATTTGGAACAAGATGGGGAGGATGGAACAAAATTTCGAAGCCACATTGCTTGATTCCTCCACCTCAGCTCGAAATGAGAGAGAAAATGCATTTTTACGAAGGATACTTTTGGAGATCGTAGTGCCTGTTTCTTGATCAAAGCATTAACAGTGTGCAGTAATAGCCACTAGTGTTTTTTTTATTCTCTGAGTTAGCATTTTAAGATGATTCTACAGCAGTGCCCTCTTCCACCCCCCAACAAATGTTCCTTGTTTTCTTCACTGTGGCAACATATTTTGAGTGATGGTCTTTCACTTTTTGGATCATTGACCAGTTTGAAAAATTCATTTTCCACCCTCACATGAATGCCTTATGACGGGCTATTATTTCCATTAACTGACATCGGGGATTTATCTGGAACATTAACTTTTTAAATGAAGGAACTTAATAATACCATAAGCCTCTATCTTCTCCATACTGCGAGCTATTTTAATCAATGGCTTTTTTAAACCAAACAAATCAACGCCCAATAGCTATAATTTACAGTATTATATACATAAAGATCAGTTAATATGCAGAATTACTTTGTTCAAATATCGCGATTATTTCTTAGTTATAATTAAAACTTTAAGATACCCCTACACGCACTCACAGCAACATTTTAAAGGAGAGTATAATTTGTTTTTCTATAAAAATTGTAGGTTTTTATTCACATATCAGTTAATGAAGAAACCAAGCCTTTACATCTAATTTATCATCTTTTTTTTCTTTATTATTTATTCCCTCGGTTTTTGTGACATCTCTTGCATTAATATTTTTATTCAATTTCATATTTCAATAATTTAATTTTTAAAGTAAAGAAAATGCTCCATACTCATTTTTTAATCTTGTCAAAAGTGTAAATTTACTATTTCGCGTCATATTTTTGTGTATATTTTGAACGAATGAAAATAATTTTATATATATATATATATATATAGCATTATTTTAATTTAAATTAAAAAAAAATTAAACTACAATGCGTAAGGTACGTACTATTTACGTACAAAAAAGTAGTTTTTCTCATTTTGATTGAACAGGTTTTATAAAATGTTATTTAATGTACATTTCTTTTTTTGTGTAGACTTCAATTTTATTTTCAAATTATTTTGAAATTCTATTCAGAGAATTGAGCGGTAGAGATATTCAAACACTGACTCTTTCGAATTCTAAGAACCTCGAATTGTATTCTGATATACTCTAAAATTGAATTTTCATGAATCTCTGTAAAACTGTCTTTCCAACAGCGACAACTTTACTGCAGGGAAGAGAAATGCGCTGTATTATTTAATACTCTTCTACTCTCATCTTTTCTAAAAGAAACATTCTATTATTTAATTTAAAAAAATCTCGATTGTTTGATTGTGTATTCTCTTTCCTGCACATTCGAAGGTCAAGAATTTCAGCTTCAGAAACATTGACGTTACAATATACTAAAACATAATTTTTATTAAAAAAATTTAACAGAAGTGGTAAATGCAGTTCCTAGTATTGTTTAATATTGAGAGCATTTTCGTTACTGCATTAATTCTTTCGATTTGTTACTTTATTGAATATATTGATATTTATAAAAATTTAAAGCAAGCACAAGAGATATGCAATGCATCTCAATATGTTAGTTTACCAGACTACATTTTCGCTTTCTTACTATACTTATACATGGTGTGTTTTTATTATGTGTAGAAACATGTGTTATGATTTGAGGCTGCATCTCTCCAACAATTTTTAACTTAATTAACGTGGTGTTAATCGTATGAAGTTTATAACTACTTCCGCTGCTCTAAACTTAAATTTTTTCTCGAAATGCATCGAAGGCTAAGAAAAAATTTATGAAATGTTTCCATCTGCTTCTTATATTTTCCTAAGTATATTCATGTTTGTTTTAGTGGTTTGAGTACAGATTTTTTTCATTCTTTTAAAATACTTTTTTCCAAACCAAAGGAAAAATTCAATCGGATAGTAAGTGTTCTTATTTTTTTAATATTTCCGATGCATTTTATAGCATTCAGTGAATACGATACAGAAGAACATTATTAGACGTTTCGCAGAATTCAAATATTATTCTCGAATTCAAAACGGTCTGTAATGTTAAGGTTGTTTTTAAGAAGCTCTTACAAGATCTAATTAAAAAAATAAGTAAACGATAGATTAATAAACAATTTTCAATTAAGGAAACACATTTTTAAGTGACTCATGATATGTTTGTCATTTTTTTTAAAAAAAAGATAATTAAATAACCAATCTTTCTATTTCCCTCCCTTTTCAAGCACATGAAAAACAATTTCCCTCCTCAAATTCTTAGAATGGTTTTTAATATTTCAATATTAATCATTGGTTATTAACTGGTGGTGTTAATATTCTTCATCTGCAAATAAATTCCACTCTTCTAATCCTTGACGATTCTTAGGTATGCAACTATTAATATTATTGGTATGACTTTTATTCCAATATCCTTCTGAAACATATGGCGAGCTCTCTGCTTTACAGCGATTTATGAAGAGCTTGTTGTGAATATTTCAGGATTAAACCACGGCCAAACTGGAACAAATTAGAAATAATTTAATGTTCAATGACAGCGTTTATCTGAAGTATTGCAATAAATATTCCTGGAAAATTTCTTAATGTTCATCGCAATATTTATTGTTAAGATTTAATTAAATTTGTGTTATTAAACATTTAGTAAGGGGGAAAAATACCTAGGTGTGGGATTTTTTTTACAGAACCTTGCTCGCGTTTTTGGTCTTATATTTTTCTTTTTAAGATGTTTATTTTAATACTTTAGTTTTTTAGTATTTTATCCATTTTATATTTATTGTTAATTTTATTTTTAAATTTAAGAATTCGTTTTTCTTTTTTTCTTTGATGATTATATAGTTTTCTTATTGCTTCAGAATGCAACGTAAGTAAAATTAATCAATAAAATCCTAGATGGTCATCCTAGGAAAATCATATAAGAATTGTAATTACTGCGTTAATGCTAAAAATAATTACAAATTATTCCTATTTTATTTGAATGGTAAATTATCCTCTTTTCCTTGTAGTCACTGTTTCGTACATATTAGCATATTAAATAATTTCTGAAATAATGTGAAGAATAAACATATAAAATTTTCGTTATAGTTGCAGACGACGATAATTATTAATGATGTAATCGAAGCAATTACTCAAACATTTTTTTTGTGTTATGTTTTTTTTTTAATTTAAAAATTACTCTTTATTATGCAAAGCTATTATACATTTAATGATCTTAACAACTTTTAATATTTGTCTTATTTCGTTATAAACGAAATAAAAATGTTCATACATTTTGCATAGGAAGCTCTTAAATCCCTTTTATATCATTCGTTACTCATTATCAAGCTTCAAGAGTTTAAATATCTTCATGCAAAAGTATACATATTACTATAAAATAATATTTTTCATAAAATCTTATTAAATTATTTATTTTGTATTTTGCTGTATTAAAGGTACATCCATTGGAAAATTATTACTTTTTTGCAAACTTTTTAAAAGCTATTTTTATTGATTTAGTTTCCCGTTTTATCTTAAGCTTTTTATGGGTTTATATTTTTATTTTCTTCCTTGCTTTTTTCTTGCGCAACAACTTGATAATGAACCTTGTATACATAACATCCCCCCTTCCTTTTGATACATCGATTTCCATTACATTTAATAGATTCTGTTGAAAGACGGTAATAAATCATACCCTCCATTTGTTACAAACTTTCCCCTGCGTTTTTTCCAGTCTCTTTATCTTTGGTGTGGCTTAAAAAACAAATGCTGTAAAAAATATTTTAAACGTCCTACTCCACCTTACACATATCAATGTTTTAATTGACTTTTATAATTAACTAATAATTTATCGTGAATCTTTTCCCCTTATTTTCCACCAATCGTGTCAGAGTCAGAATGAAGGAAGGGGGGAGGAGGGCTGCGGATGAATCTCGAATCGTTCCTCCACCCCAATCTGAATTCCTCGAGGAAAATTCGATTTCAAGTCCTCTCGTACTCCCCAGCCCCATCTAACGACGTCGGAGCCCCTAATTGCTTATAAATTAACTTTGGCTTTTCTTAATTACCTCTTAATCAAAGGTTGATTTAGAAGGAGACATTCAGGCACTTTTAGTCTGGAGAAGTTTTCTTGTTTGTCCTTAGTGCAAGTCCTTGGTGTCCTGGATCCGTCCCAGCTCTGACTTCATGATGCGCTCTTCATCGATTAGTCGATAATGAGACTCTGTTGAAGATGACCGATGGACAAGTTTCCAGTGGAAGGAATAAATCTCTTCCCGAATTCGACCAAACAACCTTCTGTCGTCGTTAATGTTTGAAGGGAATGGATTGTTGGGATTTCTGTCTCGGGTGATGACGGGAATGGGAAGGACCCCATCAGTCGAAATCTTTATGGATGGCCATTCTGGAACGAACGGATTTAAATCGGAGTGCGCTTGCGTCGTTAAGGACATTACGTGGATCCGTGTGAAATGCTATACACTGATAAGAAACCTCTGTTATTTCTTTGTTTGTGCTTTTGGGACCTGCGGTAATGAATATAAAAATCTTTTTCAAATGGACCTTTTCCATTTGTTCCATTGTCTTTATGTCTTTTACTGAAGAACGATTGTTATGCATCGCTGTAAATCAATTTCCTGAATTACCTAAGAAAACAACCTGTAAATTGTCTTAAAGGGAAAAAGAATGGCTTGATTTAAAATGACCCAAAATAATATTAGATGTAAGAAGAAAATTTAAAACTTAATAAAAAAAAAGGTGCCGTGTTAAGTTATGAGCTCTCTTCAACACTGTAATAAATCAAATACATTTTAAATGTGAACAATAAAAGAAACTTGAACCACACACACACTAGTGAATCTAAACCCTTTTGTGTGTTTTTTTTATTCAATAAATATTCTTTCGAAATAATCAACATGCTTAAAAATTACCGCATTTAAAAAAATCAGTTTCTTTTGTTATATCTAAAAACCTGTGAGTACAAATTGCTAACTTGGGCATGATATTTGTTTTATGATGCTTCTTTTAAAAGATATAATTTTTACCCGGAGTTTCGTAACATCTGTAGATCTGTTATGCGAATTTATGGGTTTTTCTATTTTTTATTTACTTTGTACTCAGTATTTATCCAGTATTTAAACTTGTGAACTTCATGGCCATAGATATCGAGTCGTTGTTGTGAGTTTCGATTCCTCTAACTATTCATCGCGGTCAATTTTAAAAATAGAAGTATTATATCTTATCAGTTTGTTCAAAGAATTTAATGAAATGCTTCTTAATGATTTATCGTAGGGTTATTGATATATTTATTGTCTTAAGATTTGTATGTTTTGCAAAAGGTATTTTTTAAATGAAAATCTCAAAAACATTTATGGAATTATAAATTGTTTTTGCCCAAGAAAAAATAATAATTTTATTTAATATTTCGCTTATTATTTTAGAAATCAGTACAAATACATTTTATAGTCTTATATTCCAGGTAAAATTTAGATTTTGTAGCTTAATCTAGTTATCTTTTCAATGTAATATTAATCGAATAAAGTAACTTTATTAGAGATGTTTTTTCCCAATGTATTTGCTATTTCTTATGGCAATTCACTTCATTTTGAATTATTTTATGTAATAACATAATTTATAATCATACTTATTTTATAATACATCTTTCGAAATGCACATTTTTTAAAAATTTGCTTTGAATAATTTCCCCCCAATTTTTTTGTGATCAGGGTAGCTGAATAGTTCATGGTTTCGAACTTGGAGCCGAAGTTGCCTCTGTAGAAACGGGGGTTCGAATTCAGGCATCACTCAAAACCCGCCGTCGGAGGATCGGTTCGAAGCTCGAAACCCTTTGGGTGAGCTCGAGTTTCCCTACTTAATAAGTAAGACCCGCCGTGTAGAAGGACTGATGCTGGTTAAATTATTTTGAGGATCAAAATCCTCTTGATGGAATGGTGTGAAAATTTGTTGAGTGTTGTACCAGCTCGTCGTTGTTACGTGATCGTGGTTTCAAAATTACAGGACTCATTGCCAATACCTCTCGACATTATTAAGCAATCAATCAATGCCTAATTTTTTTCTGCTTATTACACTTAAATGCTAGTGGTGCATATTCTGAAGTTTTATTTTTTAAACATTAACATTTTAAATTTAACTACATTGGGTTTCAAAATGATTTGTGTTTTCTAAAAAAGTTGCAGATGATAAAAACAAATGCTTCCTTTTATAATTGAAAATATATTTTATCTACGGCTCTGTGCCCGAGGTAATTACAACTGAGATGGGCACAGTAAGCCTTGGCCCTCAGGGGTTGCGCCGCTGGGTTTACTTTTATGGTTCTTGTAAAACAATTTTAAAATACATGAGATTTTTTAAATAATTAGAAATGGGGTTAAAATAAATAATTTTTATTAATACAACCCCGATTATTCAATTTTATTTTATTCGCTTTCTGTTATCGGTTTTATTTTTTTAAAAAATTGTTAGAAAAATACTAAATAAATGCAATTGCTGATTAAGTTTTTGTTATTTCTTGGTAATTGAAGAATTTGATTATACCGAGTTTTCTACTCGTAAGGCTACCATTATTTTTGATACTGCTAAAAATTCTCGAGAAATAAATAATTTTATTCTGGGATTCATCATTTCATCGTGATATAAATAAACAAATAAATGCTATTCAGTAGAGAATGTTTTATGACACGCTTACTTGTTTTGAATCCCTTATTATAATTTGATTAACTTCCTAGCGGGTTGTTTTTGTCGTTTTGGTTCTAACTCAAGATGAGAAAATTAACTGTTTGCTTCTGTTTTCTGATATTCCCTGTTTTTGTGCTCATGTTATTATCTCTCACTTTTCTTTTTGAAATCGAAATACATGTTTTATTTGCTTTTGAGATTAAAAGAAAATATCATCTTTTCTTTCTATGTTTAGAATGTGATTAAGTTTTAAATTAAATGGATATGTAATTTCAAGAGATCTTGTATTTTATTTTGAGAAAGCTTGCATCTTATTTTTTTTCTTGTGCTTTTGTTCAGAGTATGACAAATGCAAATAAAAATCATCTTCAAAAATAATATTTGGTTATCAAACTGAATTCTAGAGAAATTGAAGTTTTTACATTTCTAAAATCTGATTTGATATTTTTATATTGGGATTACTTTTTTAATTGAATGTATTAAATATATCTGTATAATGTGTTCTTATATTTTTAGAATATATGCGTTAAAGGTCATAACATACCGGTTAGTGTTAATATTCGTCTTATTATAATTTTAAATAAATCCTTTAAATTTTATAAATAAATGTAAAATCTTTTGAATTATATTGCACAGAAAATTTTAACACCCGTCTAAAAGACATTTTGAACTCTTGAATGCATTATTGATCCGATGGAGTTTCTATTTTCTCTTCCAAGTGTAGACTAATGTATTAATTTGAATATAGTACAATGTATGAGAAATAAGGGGGGGGGCGTTTTCTGTGCAATTACATCCCCTTGTGTTTCAACAGATATTTTTATTTCTGTTTTCATGATTCATTTCAGTGTATTCGAATCTTTAAAAAATACTCTGAAGTATTCTCAAAAAATTGGTTAAAAGGCACTTTGACATAAACACTTTATTTTCTATTTTAATTTTCCTTACTTATGTATTTCATTATATTAAAAGAAAACTTTTATACTTGAGAAAAAAAATTCGAATTTTGTAGTTCAACATATAAACTGAAACGGAAAAAAGATTATTGTGCATTTTTTTTTATTGCAGTGAATAAGCTGTAATTTCTTTGTTTTAAAACAGACAAGAAAAGACGCATCAATTCTAAAACCTTCTTCAACATTAATATATCGAGATAAGATCTTTTACACAGTTATTTGAATATTAACACCTATTCCAGCATTCCATTCGAAATGTTTTCCTTGCGATCTAAGTACAAAAACACAAAGTTTTCTTTTCTAAAATCTCTCAGGTCTTTTGCGAGATTTTATTCTCTTCCAACCGAGATATACCAAAACGTTTTTATTATTCAAATCTCTATAAATAAAAGCGCCGTCAAAACTTTTTCCTTATACATATTTCTTTTGCATCTCTTTATAGACGCACACGCAGATACGAAACAAAATATAGTTCTGAGAACACAGACTTCTTTTCTTTGTATATCCTCTGTAGACTCTTTCTTCCCAGGGACTTCATTTAGGATTCTGAATGCTTGGAATAAACCTAGCACCTCCCTCCTCCATAGGCTTAAATGGACTACAAGAGTTTATATATATATATATATATATGCATGTAAAAATAAGAAACATCACATTTGTTCTCTTTCCTTTTTCTCGACGTCATTTCCTTTCATATACCTGCACGTTTTTTTCGTATTTTTATCCTTAATGTCAGCGGTGAGAAATAAACTCGAGTGTTTGACAGAAGCAGTTGACATATCTTATCCTGGCACAGAAAGAAAATAGACACATTCTTTTTCCCTGAGACAGAGTAGAGCGATATTTTGTTTCTTTTTCGTGAGTTTTGGATATTTTATTCTGAGGCTGAAGTTAAGATGGCTTTTCTTTATGTGAGGTGTTTATTCTTGCCTTTAACCGAAGTAGGCAATAATAAATTTAGTTGATACGTCATTTTGTAAGATTGCTGCTTATTTATGACGTTTATTTTTAAGCATTGTTATATATTTTAGGTTATCTATGATTGCGAAGTGGGAATTTAATGAGAGAAATTTTCACAATTTTACAAAACTATATTGATGATTTTAGTATTCTTTAAAAATAAATTAAATTGGTGATACAGTGAAGTACGTTTAACGCGAAACTTCTTAAGATGAAATATCGGTTAACAGGAAATAATACAACCGTCCCGACCAACTACTACAGATTTTTATGCATTTTTCTCTTAACGCGAAACGAAATTCGCTTAACACGAAAAGATTTCTTTTCTCAGAATGAACAAAATACGGAAAACACCAGCAGTTCTGCTGTATCATCGGAAGAATTCATTACAGTCGAAGATGATAATCTGTATACGGTCCCAATTTGGCAGACAGACATTTTGGAGTTTGTTCGAAGCTCAAAAAATATCATTAATGCAGATTCCGACGACGAAAGTGAAATGAATAATGTACTCCCCCCCATATTATCCGAAATGAGGAACATCATGAAAAGTATGCATAGTTATTTAGACAAACATTCTCCAATGGTGAATTGAATAATAAAATGGATGACATGGAAAAAGTTGTTGACAATTTGGTGCTAAAAAGACAACACAAAGAAAAATATCATATTATTTTCCGAAAACTCAATTTGTTTTGTTTTACAAAAAACTTAAATTTTGTGTTAAATTTCATTAAATTTTTTGGGAATGTTTTTGTTCGATTGGTTTTTATTAAATGCATGCATATATACAGATATATGTTAATAAAATGTACTCTAATAAACTTAATTTTGTTGAATATATGTTTTTTATTTTTGCAATATCCTTTAACACGAAAAAATATTTCTGTCCCCCTGAGTTTCTTGTTAAATAATTTTCACTGTAGTTTGATTTTGGTATTATAAATTCCACTTTAATATTCAGGAGAACAACGTCGAAGAGATAAGTTTTATGTGATTATAATCAATTGTGAACATAATTTATTGTGATTTTTATTCGTAGCCGACTGAATGTGTTACATCATCCTGCTCTCGATAATCCTTTTCAAAAAAGATCTTTTAAGAAAATGAATTGTTGGAAAAGATATTTTATTCTTTTCTTTGTACAGGATTTCATTCAGTTCTCCGATTTATTTATGCGTGTGGAAATTTCATATGGTTTTTCTATTACTGTCTGAATTTGTGAGCTGATTTCAAATAAATCATTGTAAAATGGGCTTAAATTGTGTTCGTGTGTTTTAATTGTGCAGTGAGTATGTAAAAGGTACTTTGTCCTTAAAACTGTTTCCTGAATTTGTAAATTTATTTCGTAACATTTGGAACTATTTCGTAATCTTTGATAATTATTTAATAAAATCCAATTATAATGCTTTGTTATACATCTAAATTGTATTTAACCAGTAGCATTTCACGTATTTGTTCAAAACACATGTGTTAGAATCCTTTTCTTTAAGATTCTATTTTTTTCTTACAATATTTCGTCCTCCCTCCAAATATTTATAACTTGTTAATTCTTTTCCCTTAAGTTATGCACCTTAAAATTTAACCCAAAATTACATAATTAGAAATTACTTCTGTTTTATTTGCTTAGAATAACTTTGTTTTAAAAATACTTATTGAATTTTGTTTAAAAATATGATTATTATTCTAAAAAAAAGTTTAAAAGTTACAATAACTATTTTTCAAGCGTTTCCTATATATTTTTAATTTTTTCTTCTTTAAAACTATGCAATTTCTAATGATTTTCGTAATAATTGTGCTTTTCTATGTTTATTAGTTGACTCTTTTGTTTTGTTTTGTTAAAGTGTGTTTATTACTTTTTATTACATTTACAAATTCTAAAATGTGTTCCTACGCACGAATATGCTCTTTGTAGTTTTAGCACATTTATTTATTTTATTATTATTTTTTTTTACATTCCATTTTGCTCTTCGATGTTTAAAATTAATCAAACTTTAACAAAAAGTAATGGAATTAATCTTGTGTCTTAAAAGTTTATTTATTTCAAAATATAGATAATTTTTGTTTAATAAAGTATTAGCTCTGTCGTGTAACACTTTTACATGAATTAGCAATTTACAACTGCATGGACTTGAAGATTAATTCAGGAAGTGGGGAGTAAAAGAGAAATACATATTTCTACTTTTTGTAAAAAGTTTAGAATATACGATAAAAAATTGTACATTTTCAATGAAAGAAAAAATGGCATCAATATGGACCAACAAATTTCAATATGGACCTTGCAATTGAAGATGTATTCCATTGTCCCGATTTATGTATAAATATTGCTTTTCTTTCCGGAGTCAATTCGCTACTTGTGGGGCAAACTATCTCTGTGTGTTTCTCGAAAGAAGGAATAGCGTTCCAGCATAAAAACTCATGCATTCGATTTATATACGTAAACCAGTAAGCACGACGCGAAAAATTTAAAATATAGGCATTTTTTTGAAACATTTTTATTCGTTTATTTTCCCTGCTTGCTAGAACACATCCTTTTACATTATATTTTGTTCCGGGCCTATAGGTAACCTGAATAAAAATAGATAGTCGAGTTTAAAAATTTAATATATTTTTTTCTTCGCCTTATCTTTGGGTTTTATGTAAACACACTGCTTAAGTACGTTTAGTATGTGTGTAAATTTGTTCACTTGACTGGTACTTTCATTTTTTTATCACTCTTTTCCTGTTTACGAGCAAAATGTATTTACTTATCGATCATATAATTTTCTAAAGTTGGCTAAGAATAGCAACCATCATAAATCATTATTTGCGCGTTGTAGATTATTTACATGAGTATTAATCTTTTATGTGTGATCACTGTTATAACGGTTGATGCAGAATAATTTATGATGCTTTTTGAAGTACATTAATTACTTCATCCTAAAAATAATCATCAGTTTCATATGCAGATATGGCTGTTCATATAATACATTTTAATCGATTAATATTTGTTGTAGAGTTTTCTGTTTAAATTGAATAGTATATAGTTTGTGAACGAGAAAACGGTTTCATCTTTACTGCTCATTGCAAATGTGTACTTTAATCATTAAAGGAATTATCCTAATGATTGAAGTTTCGAATAACAAATTATTGTCTCTTCTAATTGCTTCATGCCATTCCTAATTAGGAAAACATATTTTCGTATATTTCCAAGCTATTTAATTATGCATTGCATTTTGAGATTTACTCTATTAAGTATTAATATCTCAAATTTCAATTTGTTCTAATTATTCTTTGTTTAAAAAAAAACTAGAGTAACATTTTTTTTTTGGCTTAAAATTTTTCACCATCAATATTTACATCTAAATTAATTATTATAAGACGTATGAAATTTAAGCTATATAAAGAGAGAAATTGTACTATTTGTTGAATCTAAATTATTTGTGAACTTTTCTTGATTTAAATCGGAATGATTAGATATTTTGATTAAATCACTTTGCTTACTTGATTTTTTTTATATTTACGTTCTTCAACTTTTTCAACAAACTTTTTGTTCTTACGGTCTTCAAACTTTTTCAACTCACGGAACCCCTGGAACTTAAAGGTGCATTCTTGGAATCCCTAGAACTAGTAAGTGCTCTGTTTGTGGAACCCCATTTCATACATATATTTCGAAGAATATATCTCAAAATAATATTTAAAGTAGATCAAAATGTTACAGGCACTTTTTGTAAAGGCAGTTATATAAAAAAAGTATTGCATTTATATAATTAAACGATTCTAATTTAATTTTTTAAATCTAATTTATTCTTTAATAATATTTTGTGATTCAAATGTCACCTACCCATGTATTATATTTAGTAACTAGGATACGTGCTAGTATTTTTTACACAAACTGTAGAAGTCTAGGTCTATTGAGATGAAATGCAATCACATTGCATATTCTGAGTTTTTTTAATCCCCATTCACATTGAGAAATATATTCCCCTTAAACACAATGTTCTGAATGGCATTAAACTATTTATAGCTATGGGAGAAATATCGTGCATTTTGTATGAATTTGCAACCTAAAATTTAGTAGCTGTTCTTGCTTTAAATTCAGATTTAACATCAACTCTGTTGATATGTTGTTCCCTTTCCTTCATTATAAGTGTTTTCCACAAATGTACAAAGGCGCATTTTCCATCAGAAAACTATTTAGTTTTTCAAAACATTCAGCTAACGAGCGAGTATAAAATTATCTCGTGGAACCCAAGATAGTAAACGATAGAATATTCACAATCTATTGGGAAATATATATATATATAAAGATAAAACGTTTTAATATTTTTATTATATTATAATAAAAATTTAAAAAGTGTTGCAAAATAAAATATTTAAATAAAATTTTCAGTTTCAAGGAGTAGGGGATGAGCTTTAGATACTTGTAACTATATAAACTTCATAGAGAACGTGAATCCATTTTTCATACATATTTATTTCTTCTCGATTTTTGTCTTGTGACTCATGGAAACCCTGGATATACATTGTGGAACCCCAGAGTTCCGTGGAACGCAGTTTGAGGACCACTGTACTAGAGTAACTCTATGGACTTTTGGCTACAGACTGCAATTTCGCGTCAGGAAAAAAAAGAGATAAGAAAGCATCTGAGTTAGTACCTACACTTTCCAAATTCCCTCATCACGGCAAGAAAATCTAATACAATTTCATGTGTCGCACAACGCCAGTTATTCATCCCAACTATATTTAATATTCTAACCCGAAATATTTTATTGCAGATATAGTTTATTTGACTGAAATTAATCGTATAAAAATAATAAACACGGTGTTTATTTAAAAAAAATCGCGTGTTAAACATTTTAATTTATGAATGCAATGGTGTGGAAACTTGCGTTGTAAGATATTTTTTGTGTTTTAACAGTTTAAAATTATAAATTTTTCTTCTCTTTAAATAGTTTTTAATAATGGTTTTAGAGATTGGCTCATATGTTTGTTATATGAGATTTCCCTCATGGGACTGATCTCCTTTAGATGAGTATGGGTGTCACAATCCCAAGAAGCCCTAGTGATCTGTTCCTTTCCCAAGGGCTTTATTTTATTGTCTTTATAAAACATGACTATTATGCCCTCGGGATACCTTTGGGATCTTATCTATGCTTTGGACCCTTTTTCTTGTCATCTCTTTCTCTCTCTTTCAATTCATACA
>BMAO01013161.1:0-34274 GCA_019973975.1 Trichonephila clavata | reverse complement strand
GCAGTAGCTGAGGCAAAATTTCCCTTCCATTCGGCGCTTTCGGGTCCGAGCTGGAAATTTCTTCCCCCATTTGAAGGTCCTGCTTGACCATTTTCGCCACAGTGGTATTGTTAAAGTTTCCACTTTACAAAGGCAAGAGGAAGGGTTGCCAATTTTAAGTCAGCGATCTTTTAGGAGTAAGGAAAGTTACAACATTTGGCGCATTATTACATCAAAATAATTTCTCCCCCTAAATTCTTCATTCCCGTTTATAATTGAATGGCTTGCAAAGTTTCAAATGCATATTTTTTTGTTGGTGGTGCCTATTTTTTTAAGTAAATACTGAAATTATAATAGATATTTTCTAAGGTTTGATGAACAGCATTTCAGATGTACTAAGAGAGTAGAAGTTATATAAACGACATGTTGTGAACAGTAATCATCACATGAATAAAATGATTATATTTATTACTTTTATTTCTTTCAATCGCAATATCTTCAGTATTTTCTGATTGCTTAAAATATTTTACTATGAAGCAAGGTTTCATTGCTTTAGTATGAAGTAATTATTATAAAGTTTAAAAAGGGGCTTTATATAATAATTATTTGTATGGTAAATTTTTCTAAAAAAATTTTAAGTTTTTGTTCACAATTTTGTAGAAGATTTTGATGTTCCAAAAAACAACAAGTAATCAGTTTGCGTTAAATAGTGAGATACTATTAGAGTTGAATATTACGTAAACTATTCTAAAAAGTTGACAATCATATCATATTACTAAAATATTTGCTCTAGAAAATGTTAAAATATTATTTAAATACACCGAATATTTAATTCAGGGCTTCTGTAATCAGAGATTTACGACAACACCCTCTGACACAACGATAGTTTAATTATAAACTCTCAATAATTTCGATGTTTGCATTTATATGTATATATGTTGTAAAATATATAAGTATTAGTTACATGTAGTTAGCATCGTATGCAACCATTTAAAGGCATGTTAGGATTAAGTGCACACATTCTATCTTCGGTATAATTATTGCTGCTTATATATTCAACTACAATAATGAAAATCATGTTATAAAAATATCCTACCCATGTTTTCAAAATCATTCGACAAAATTTCCAACAGAAGGAAAAATTTTAAGGAAATGGGTGGAACATTATTATATACTAAACATTTTATTTCACTCCAAAATAAAACAGTTTATATATTTATCTACAATAATGAAACCATGTAATAAAAAATAACTCCTCAAATTTTCAAAATTGTTCGATGAAATATGTGAAAATTTTAAGAACAATATGCAGAACATTTTTCTAAACATTTTACTTTTTAATTAACGCCATTTTAGTGCACAAAAAAATAATAAATGTGTTCCAAATATTTTGTGATCAATTTTATTTGATTTTTTAATAAAATCGAATTCTAAGACCTCAGAAATCTGACCCTCTCACTAAACTTCCACACCACACCAACATGAGGACTTCGGACCTCGACAGATTTGGCAGCCAGTTTTATGAATCTTTGATCTTGAAAAAAAATATATTAATTTGTTTTTTTTATTTTATTTTACAATACTTTTTTGTTCCTAAGAGAAAGTAAGCAATGCTTTTGAAATATCTGTTTGTGAAAGTGAGTTCTACTTTTTGAAATTTTTGGCTCTTAAAAGAGCCTTTTTTTTTATTTTTCATTTAATTTTTATAAAAAAAGTGTATCAGTTTTAATATTTTAAATTCTGGTGTTTTGTTTTTTATTGGTTTATGTGTTAAGAGATTTTTAAATAAATTCTGTGATAATCTTCGAAGCAGTTCTGGTCAATACAAAGAGCCACATTGCATGCCTTACAGATAACAGTGGTCCTTTTTTGTATATTTTTTTTCGCACAATAAGCGCACCTTCTTCTTTTCTTATCGTCAAATGGCCAATGAGAAAATGTATTATCATTTGTCTTAACTTTTTTTGTTACTGAAGGCTCTACATTTTTATGGTTATTTTTTCCTATTAGAGATGTAATTAGATTCATTCTGAATTCTTTTAAACTGAATTTTGACGAAGTTTGGCATGATTTAAGTAATAGAAAAGCATTCAGAACAGCAATATCGATCAGACTAAAGAATAATTTTTTGTCTATTTTCTGGTTCGTCTAGCAAAAGTGTAGGTGGATGCCAAGCGGTCTCCTAAATCAACATATCCCATATGTTTATTGTAATCTGCTACAATTTTTGGCTTAGTTGTTGATAATCGGTCTTTTTCGCTTTCAGAAACGACACCGTCAATTTTTTTTTTAAAATCTTTTTCGTTCATCAATGATGAATTCGTTTCGGGGGCTGTGCATATTGGTCAGCATATACACCTGCCTCTTATCTTTCCAACACATAGCTGTCTTTCCATTACAAAATTTCACGGCAAGATCGCCTTGTTTCATTTTACAAGGAGCAAGGTTCTTTGGAAAATGTTTTCTGTTAGGTCGTACAGTTCCACAGGAGTTCATCTTTTTCTCTTTTAAAAGATCTCGATAAAGTTCCGGTGAGGAAAAGAAACTATCCATAAAGACTTTATGACCTTTACCTTTTATGCAATCTGTCATTGCATTTACAACATTATAAGTAGCAGATGTTGAAAGGTTTTCTTTTTTATCTTTACCTAGATATACTCTCATATCATAAGTATAGCCAGTGGCATCTGCAATTTTATACATTTTCAAATCCCACTGTTTGCGTTTTTTTTGGAATGTATTGTTTGAAATGTATTCTTCCTTTAAATTTAATAATAACTTCATCGAAAGATACATTTTCTGTGGGATCATACACTTCTTTAAATGTTCTGTTAAAGTTATCAAAAATTTTTTCGTATTTTCCATAATCTGTCGTAAGTTGGAGAATCTCTGCTTTCTTTTAAACTATTATCGGAAAAGTGTAAAAAATTTTAAAATCATTAGGAAACGATCGCGAGGCATCACTTCTCTAAAAAATGGAGTTTCCACTAGATAATTAGTTGTCCAATAATCCTGTATGCTATCTTTTTCGATGTGTCCCATCAGTAAAATTAAACCAAGAAATTTTAAAATTTCATTTTTATTGGTTGGTTTCCATGAAGATACATGATTTCTTTTGTCAGATGTTTCTCCATGAAGATTAAGTACATCAAATGCATATCTATTAGTTTCTTCAACCAGAATTGATAAAATTTCATCTGTGAACATCAATTTTAAAAAATCATTTTCAGTTTTTGAAATTGCTAGCATCAAATTTCAATCCAACTTTACCAGAAAATGGCAATACGTTTATCGCTTCCGAGCCTTCTACCTCTTTCCATGAGAATAAGCTTTCAACTTTCTCATCAAAATTAGCTGATACATCTAAATCAACCTCATTATTTTCGAAAATACTATTTTCGAATTCATCTTCATACTCCGAATAACTATCATCAAAATTTTCTTCATCTAAATCTTTCATCAAATTCTCAATCTCAATTTGAGTTAGGAATTTTCGGGGCATTCTAAAAAATAGAAGTAACAGCAAGAGAAAAGAAAAATCTGTTGCTCACAGACAACATAAAGTCATCGAATGAAGTATATTTTTTTTTAAAAAAAGAAGTCGAAACGCGCGCACGTGTTCCAAAACGTCGCCAATGATAAGGAATGCGCAAAATGTTGGCGAAAAATAATCCCACCCAATTATGGACAATAGAAGCAAAGTCATAAAAAGGGTCGGGGAAAATCGTAAAAGGGTGTGCTAGAAAAAGGGGGGGGGAGAACTCTTGCTAGAACCTTGGTACAACGTTCGTACCAGCCCCGATGCGAGTGACAAAAAATGTCTGGTACGACATGTGTACCGCCGATTTTAAAAGGTTAAACAACTGTATTGTGGATATGAGACCGTTGGATGCAGGAGGGTACGACGGACCGACGTGGTTGATCGCATCCTCCTCAGTGCACCACTTCACGTGAGGACAGGCAAATTGTGCGCATGGCAGTGACGGATCGCTCAGTCGCATCACGAATCATAGCACAGCACATTGAGTGTCTGCGCGTATTATTGGACGCCATTTATAGCAGAGTGGTCTGTCCGCAAGTCCGTCCATTGGTCTACCCTTGACGCAGAACCACAGACGTCTCCGCCGCCAATGGTGCGATGAAAGAAGGATGTGGGTGGCAGAATGGAATGAAGGTGTCTTTACTGACGAGTCACGTATCTGTCTGCAACACCACGATGGTCGGATTCGAGTCTGGAGACACCGTGGTGAGAGGATGCCTGAACAGTGGCGTTATGCACCGCCACACCGGTCCTGCACCTGGTATTATGGTATGGGGTGGTATTGGATAGCACTTTCGCATTCCGCATTGCTTTGAGTGTAATAATTCGGATATTTCTCTTTTTTCAAATCGAATGAAGAAAGTCGGGGAAATTTACTTTTACAGTGAAGAAAAATCTAGTATTCAAACATTCATTTTTGTAGAAATTTCATTTTTGTAAATGATTTATTGAAACGGTCTTATGTAAGAGAATGAACAAATAAATTTTTCTTTCTTGATTATAATTTTCAGAACTAATTCAACTTAATTACATAACTTTTTTTCCTTATCTAAATAATTCATCTCTTACGTAAATAAAAATCTCTGCTTTGCAATTTTTATTTATTCTTCTCCTGGCAAGTACATTAATTATAGGAAATTCCATACCATTAATAACAGATTACAATTTTTCTAGAGGAACAGCAAGTTAATACATGTATAAAATACTCCCTGAGAACTTAGTGAGTGAGTGAGAATTATATTATCACCACACGTTTAAACTGCACGAGGGCTATTGGCGACAATACACTTAATTTTAAACTATAGCCAAGGAAGGAGGAAGGCACCTGAGATGACCCCCCTTTTCTAATTCACACTGTACCAACGGGAGGACCTTTTAGCCTCAACGGATTTAATTTGCAGCAATCCCTTCTACACACTAGGCTTTCAGCATCACTAGGCTCGAACTCATGACACGGCAGCCAAGAATGCGTGACTTTTACCAATAAGTTACTACGGTCATAAGTTACCTGAGAGCTCAGAATTTAATTATATGCAATATTTCTGAAGTGTTTGAAATCCATAAATTTTAATATCAATAAATTCTAACATATATGTAATTATTAGTCATTTTATGTTCTTAATTTTCTTAATTCTTAATGTTATCAGCTATATCTTTCAAAACTAAAATGATTAATTCATTGAAAAATGGATTCACAAATGGATTTTATAAAACACATTAAAAATTAACATTTCTTTCATAAATGGTCTTATTTAAATACTTTAATTAATTTGTAAATGTGATAATGTAAGTGTTGAAAATTATGGACATTTTGTATAATGTTTTGTTGTCTCTTGATTTAAAACGGATAGTGAAAATTGTTACGAGAATTTGTGCACGAAAAAAAGAATGGGATACTTCCAAAACAATCCAATAAAATCAAGGAAAGTGTAAATTTATTTAAAGTGTAATAAACAATAGGTCTTAAGCGCTGCCATAGTAAGTCCTGAGTGTGGTACTTGTATCTAAATTCCTTGATGGTCCTTTTTTGGGGCACCTTAATATTTTACGATCATTCGCTTGAAAATTTTGGGGCCCCTGAAGTTTAGGGGCCTTGGATTATTGATATGGCTGATACGATGGTAGCTACGTACCTGGTCTTAAGATAGTTACATCGAATCATATTTTATACGGCCATTTTTAGCTTAGAACATTAAGAAATTTTGACGAATAATCATTAATGTTAAATTTGAATTCTTATAAAATATTTATTTCTTAAAATACTTTTTTATCTTGTGGTTTGTGACACTTCAGATGGATCAAGAAGTATATCAATGAAATTAAATTTTCATTATGTCTAACGTATTTTTATTTATACTATTTTTCTTAAAATTGGAACAATTGCTAAATTTTTTAATTACATTTAAAAACAAAATACAAGGGGTGTTACATTACTTATGAAATAAATATGGTTCTATTTAATAATTATAATATTATTTATGTTCTTTAAAGCAATAACATACTTCTCAAAATCAATTTTAGTAAAATGTTTCTTGCCTTAAGATAATTTATATAAAAATTTTAGACACCTAAAAATGTTTGAGGGTTTTATTTTTTTCTCAGAAATAATTGCATTTGAAAATTTAATTTCTTTTACATTTTTTTAATAATCATTTTTAAATTTAATATGACATTTGAAAAAGTATGGTATTATAATTCATATCGAAAACATCAATATAAATATACATGGGAAGAACGGCATAATATTTAAGTAATTGTAAGAGTTGTCGATATTTTTATAAATTATTTAAACTGAATTTCGTACAGATTAAAGATTTGAGCCCCAGTCTAAAGTTATTTCTTCTATGTAGTAAGGTTGGTAAGCACATCAAATTTATTAGGGTTATACTCCTTACATTGTCGCTCCGTGGAAGTTTAGAGAGAGAGGTGACAGTTATGGTTCGTTCCCATCCCTTGATCTTGGTTCAACAATTACGAAATTTATCATCAATAAACCTCGTATTGTTTCTAAGTGTCTCGATGATAGATTATTATTCAATTAATTAAAATCCAGGAACTTTTAATCGTTTTATGTAAGTTCTACTTAATCACATGCCTATTAAGCATACCACTGAAGCAGAAGCCAATTATTTTTTGTTGGAGAATGTATAAATATTTCTGTATCATGATAGCATTTCAATATTTAAAAGATTTTAGAAAACTTGTATATTACGATCCACCAAGCATTCATAGTATTCCGAAAAATTTCCAGAAGAGAAGTCAATCACATTCTATCTCAAACCTTCGGATCAATTTCAAAAGTTCCTCTCTTCCCTCATTATTAACTAAATATAGTTTTATCTCTTATCACCTCCGATATCACATTTAGAACGCATTATTACTTCACTAATGAGATTAATTACAATACTATATTAAGGTATCCGACTGGTTGCGACAACTTTTTTTTTTTAAGAAAAAGGAGATATGTGGATTTTTTTTTATTTTTAGATTTGTTTTGTGCATTTTAAGAAAAATGTGCTAAAATTAAGAAAAGAAAAAGAAATTATTATTACTAAAATGAAAAAAAACAGATAAAAATTGACAAAAAATAGCATAAACGCGGTCCAATCTGCACCAAAGGTTTATGAACAAATTTTCAATTTTTTCAATCTAATATGTTGCTATATTATTCAATTTTGAAATGACCTTCAGGATAAGAGATATTTTATTTTTTTACAAAAACTAGAGCACTTTATCTCGGTTACTATATGAAAATGCTTAAAAAGACAGTGATTATATTCACATAAGGGACTGTAAATTTTGTAATAAAACAGTGATTGATAAATCAGAAGGGTAAAACATTTCTACTATAATACAGAACTTACAGAAAAAATTTCAGTTAATTATGTTCAAAACTTTTTTAACAATCGCTGACCCCGTTTGATTATTTTCAAAAAATCACATTTCGAGTAAAACGCGTTTTAAAGTATGACATCTTGCTTAAAGTAATGACATCTGCTTTGACTAAAACACTTGTAGTGTTTGTTCTACTACACGGAAAATGATAATCTTGGTATTTTTATAAAGTTAATAAGATGACCCATAAAATAAAATTATAAAAAAAATTGTCAATTTTTGGCAAAATTCACAGTTTTAGGGTAGTCGGATACTTTAATTATATACATGTACAGTTACGGACAGTTTATTCCTAGCTGCTCAAGTCAATCAATACTTCATCTGTCATAGTGGCTGGCGGCAGTTCATTCTCTCAGCAAACCAAGACAAAATGTTTCTGATGCGGAAGAGATCTGGAGAACATGCAGGTCATGGCAAAATACCCTATGTATCGAGGTGAAAAAGATCACGATGAGCAACATGTGTGTGGTTTTGAATTATCTTGTTGAAAGGGGCGTTTCCTATGATTCAAAGATGCGTCGATGCTACCTGTATTATAATCAAAGAAACGTCATTTTGCTGTTCAGATTACCGAAGATACAAACAAGAAGTGTTCGTGTTGTGTTCCCCAATGGCTGCTCCTACCCTCACACCAGATCCAAACCCGTACGACGATATCGAAAGCGAGCAGGTTATGAATTATCCTCATGACTTCAAACATTCATGGTGGTGTTGCACGCAAAACCGGGACACATCTGAAAAGACTACGTGGTACCACTCCTGCAGGCAGCTTTGTCATTGCGAGCACCTCTGTTGTTGTCAAGCGTTTCTACACTGCAATATCAAGAAGGCCGCAATAATGGTCTCCATGAAGACAATGGAAGCTTCTCCAATCGTTGTGTCGCCTTTTTTGTGCATATACTTGTGATACAAACAACCCATTTCCTTACTCAAGATCCATGATTTCGTGGGTTTACAGATTTAATGTCTAGTGTGTCGAGCGGGGAAGAGGGTGCCGGCGTGGGTGTAAATAAAATATTTCAAGTCGTAACACAATTTTAGAAGAAAAATTCACTTGAAACTCTATGTTGTAAAGAACTACAAAGTTTTTCCCAGACTTAATAAGTTTCTTCCGAAAAATGAAGAACGCTAATTACGAACATATTGAATGAATTTTAAATTAGAATTGCTTATCATGGGCATTTTGCAATATATATTCCTCTTAAAATTTTTTTCAACTATTTTACTTTAAATGGAATTATTTTGGTTATGATAAGTAATAATAACCAGACTTTCACATTGTGAAATAATTGAACTCTAAAACTTTTTACTGAACTATCTGATTTACGAAAATTTCACTAAGAAAAACATTTCTTACAAAATTCGTCATTTGTAAAAATAACTCTCTGCATCCAGCTATAAAATGGAATATTTATTCAAAATTAGAGTACATATTACTATTAATACTTTTAACCAATTAAATATTCTCACACTTTAGTTACTTATACAAAAAATTGTCTCATATTAGATCCTTTGCTATTTAAAGCTATTTACAATTCGCATATAACCGAAAATTTTCTAAAAATACTAAGAACACCGGTATTTATTAAAAGTAATTATTCTTAACCAATACACACTTAGAAAAAATTATAAATCGTAATTTCCATATTATAAACAATTGAGCTAAGTTAATTGTTACGATACATTGTACAAAAATCTAAGAATTAAAAAAGCATTGTTGTGAGAAGTAAAAACTGTTACTGTTGCAGTTCAATAATGATGTTAAAAAATTATTCTTAAGTATTTATTGTTTTGCGAGCAAAAAGTGAAGTTGAATTTTGCGATAGCAAGAAATTTCTTTTTAAAGTTTGTTATTAGCTACGAAAAAAGGCCACAGATAAAAATGTTGGATGTGCTTCTTACGTCAACGTTTGTCTTGCTGCACTTTATGTGGTGCCTTTTTGAAATATGTGGGCATTTCAATTTGCAGTATTGTCTTCATTTGATCCCTTACTACATTTTCATCGAACTTATCAAACTGAAGTCCTTTAATTTCGATACAGAAGTTCAAAATATTGATCAAGAAATAAGTGTCTCTCTTGCGAATACACAACCGAAAGAAAAAGTTGAATTGAGTGTAGAAATTGCAGAGAACAAAACGATCCAAAATTATAATGATGATGAAATTGATACAAAAAAAGAAAATCTAATTGTGTCAGATGTTTCTGATATTAGTATTCCAGAGAACATGGATGCGTTTTCAAGTGGAATGGATAAAACGTGGTCTATTAAGAAATTCACTCCCTTCACTCAACGAAGCAACATTTCTGGGCAAACGGAGCAGACTTCTGTTAACTTCACTGAAACTCCACTGTCTAAATACTCAAAATATGAATTTTATTATGAAAATGGAGATAAGTTCATAATTGACAATGCCGAATTTCAAAAGGAAGAAAAAGAATTAATTGATATTTTTAACTCAAATATGGAAATCTTGTCCAGTAATCCATTTTATGAGAGGGGCTCCTACAATGAAAATTATCATTTTATTCCAATTCCGGACTCACCGGACAATCCTTCAGATGAAGATGTGGAAGAAACTTATATGCTCAATTATCACAATAATTCGAATTTGGAAATCTTGCCCAGTAATCCATTTTATCAGATGAGTTCTTACAATGAAGACTATCAATTTACTCCTATGCATTTGTATACTTCAACGGGTAATTCTACAGATGAAGATGTAAAAGAAAAATATATGCCCAATAATGCGAATTTGGAAATCTTGTCCACTAATCCATTTTATGAATTTTATCAGAGGGGATCTTACAATGATGATTTTATTCCAACACCTTTGAATGCCTCACCGGACAGTCGTACCGATGAAAATGTGCAAGAAAATGCTATCGTTTCTTCCCGAAAGAAAAATGTTTTTAGAAAGGTAAAATCCTTTTTCAAGAAACTTCGAAAGCATAACTGCAATGGCTTTACATACGAAAGATTTAAATAATATATAATGCGCTCCACTTATGACACACATAGTAGAACGTATATTGCTGGTGAAATGAAAAACATGACAATAGAACTTACGGTTGTGGAAAAAAATATCGTGAATACCTCTTCAACCAAGATTAAGATAATTTCTTCACATAATTACTCGCTGGAACAACAAAGAATTATCTTTAAAAGGCACATTGTCTGTAAAGATTATCAAATTGTTTTCTTAATTCCCAAGAGGGTGAACCCCTTCTCAGTGGGTTCGATTCTAACTTAAAATCTCAAGCGAAGGCCTGAACTGTTTTTTGACTTTAATATGAGAAGCGAAGGCCTGGACTATATTATATGACATTAATATGTCAAGCGAAGGCCTGGACTATTTTCTGACTTTAATATGAGAAGCAAAGGCCTGGACTATATTATATGACATTAATATGTCAAGCGAAGGCCTGGACTATTTATTGATATTACTGTTCCTAGCGAAGGCCTGGACTATTATCTGACTTTAATATGTCAAACAAAGGCCTGGACTATTATATGGCATTAATATGTCAAGCGAAGGCCTGGACAATTATATGGCATTAATATGTCAAGCGAAGGCCTGGACTATTTATTAACCTAATCATGTCAAGAGTAGGTCTGGATTATTATCCTTCCCCTACCATATCAAAGGAAACACGTGATCAATTGCCTTATAGTTTCTTTAGGAATGTATGTAACGTTGTCTATGGTTACCATCTACGAATAAAGTGTGGATTTTTGCGTGACTTTAACATCTCAAGAGAAAATCTCAACTCCTGCATGGTGATAACATCTTAGAAGAAGGTAAGGACTGCTACTTGTTTGTTACATCTTGTTTGAATGCGCGGAACTGCTGCTAGAACATAACTGTCTGATGATGATGTGAAGTGCTACTTTTCTACGGCTGGATTCTCTGTTCTGGGCTATCTTCCTTACTCCTGATTACGGTCATGTGTATGAGGCGGACATACACATGGCTGAAGTCATTTCAACTTTCGGAATGAAATTTTTATTTGGAAGCCCTCGATTGTTCAAAACATTTATTCCAAAATATACATATATATAGGTTTATTTTAAACATAATTATCAATAGAAATATTTTGCTACAATAGTGAAAATTATGTAATAGCTTTATTGTTCGTAATTTCAAAATAAAACTTTTTGGCGTTCTGTGCTTGTAATGTTTCATTTAATTTTGTAATGTGTTTTTTGAGAATTTCTTAATTTGTTCCGTTTGAAAGAGTTGTTCGTATTTCTCTTTAAGTAACATATTTTAGATATTTTGAAGCTTCTGCGCTCTTTAATTGCATTTACTTCTTGCGCGCGCGTTAGGGGTAGAGGGGGAGTGAGGAACAATAAATAATAGTTTAAAAAACCCCAAAACACGCTTTATTAATAATCGAACTAGAATGTAAAAATAGTTCTTAATATAAGAATAAAATAATTAACAAAAAAATTAATGCCATTGTGGTAAAAACCTTGGGTGTTCGATATTAATTGTTATAATTCCTTATTAGTTCTATTCCGAAATGCAGAGTTAGTGTAAAAATATAGTACAAAGCACCCCACGCTTTTAACACAATCATATTAATTTTGTTGATCATTTTATTATATTAAGAATTATATTTTTTGCTTTTCAGTTCGATTAACTACAGTAAAAGCGTGTTTTTTAGTTTCTGATGGGTAACATCTTTACTCTCGGTTGCTGGATATTTCTTGGAGTGATTTCGTGGAAAGGGACGGCAATGCGTAACAGGAAGTCGGGGAAGCGCACGCTGTGTGATTTGACCATTCAGCGAGCTTGGTGGTGTCTCTTCGCTACCCTCTTCTCGGGGTTCAACACTAGTAGCAATTAAGCAGCCCGCCTTCCGCACAAACCAGCAAGCCTTGTTAGACTTCAGAATAAATTTGCGATTCTTACGCTCATATGTCAAAGTCTCAGGGCTCGTTGTGTGCGAAATCTGAGGATATCTTTATATATATGTAAACTATATATATTAATAATTATATTTCCTGTTAAGCGTCTGACAAAGTTCATAATTCTTAAAAAGCCACCCAGAATAAACTTGCGATGCTTGCGCTCAAATGTCAAAGTCTCAGGGCTCGTTATGTGTGAAATCTGAGGATATATTTATGTATGTGTTAACTATATATTAATAATTATATTTCCTGGTAAGCGTCTGACAAAGTTCATCATTCTTAAAAAAATACGAGTAAATAATATGGAATTATTTGAATAAATATTTTAGTGCGTATCATTTTCATACTTTCAGGTTAATTCCTGTCGCTGTAAGTATAATATTTTTTAATTGTGATTAAAAAAGATTTCTCGATTAAAAAAACTAATTAAGTAAACGGGTATTTTTGATTTTCTCTAATATCTCTAATTTTTAAACATGCGCTTGATGGTTCTCTTCGCTACCCTCGTATCGGGGTCCAACTCTAGTAGCAATCAAGCCGCCAGCTTTTTGTTTTATATTGTTAAATTTAGCATTTCAAAAGATTGGAATTCAAAATCTCGGTTTCGTTTACTTGACTCTAAATCCACTTCGCACATACCAGCAAGTCTTATTAGACTTCATCCAGAATACATTTGCGATTCTTACGCTCAGTTGTCAAAGTGTTAGGGATCGTTGTGTATGAAATATTAAAATGTGTCAACTATATTAATAACTAACTATATTTACTGTTAAGCGTCTGACAAAGATCATCATTCTTAAAAAAATACGAGTAAGTAATATATGGACATTATTGATCGTTAAACAAGTGAACTGGGCATTGTTAGTCAATATATTGGGGACATATGTGCGGCAGAATGCTTATTTTAAAATGTACAAACAGTCATTTTGGTGGTCGCAGATATTTCTCCGAATCAAACAGTTAAAAAGAATTGAAGATTTCCTGCATTTTGTACTTTTACCGTATACCAAAGGTGGTTCTGCTCTTTAAAAAAAAACTATCTCTCGCTTCCCATGATTTTGAGTGGTGATTTTAACATTAACTTCAGTTTGCCAGAAGCTGATCCGCTCATAGCTTTTCTGGCAGATGAACTCAAGCTCGACATGAACACAAATCGAAATGTTTCGACAACTAACAGTGGCGCTGTTTTTCAACGATTTTTAAAATACTTTGAAATCATAAGTATATGTGTCACATTTTAGTTTTCTTAAATCTATTGCCTCCGCTCTTTCCCAAATTGAACAAGAATAAATATTTTTGATAAAAAATTGCATTACTCCTTGTGTTAATTAAACAAAATTTTCATTAAGATATATTTATTCGATAGAAAATTATTTCCAATCATACCCGATTCAATTTTTTTCAGGATTAAATTCACTATTGCGTATTTACTACGATAACATGTCAGATGTTGCACATCATATGCGACTACTGTAAGGCTCGTTTCTTTTTTTTTAAACTGTCATTTATTCCCTGATGAATTAATCTTACATGCGTCATTTTTTAGAATCTGAAATACCCATTGGCATTTTCGCTTAGGATTGCAACTTAATCTTTTAGTCACCAAATCTGGTATTGGTCACCAAACCTGGAATAGGGAAATCGTTAATCCTGATTAGGACAATAGAACAAAAGTATTAAATTTGTGTTATCATATGTTATTGACAAGTGTGCAAAATTACGAATTATCTGGCCTTTTAAAGTGGGTAAAAATCGAGTTCAAAGATTCCGTTACATGCAAGTGAAACTTATAAAAGCGTGTTAAAAAGGAAACTTTTGCTGAAAAAAATGGAAGAGGGATCGTTGTCAAAGCATCGAGTTTGATTTATAAGTTTAGTTAAAATGTCTCGAACACTCACTATCATGTAGAGTCCTGTAGCAAACAGGTTGGAGCTTACAAGTTTTGCATTGTGTTGTCTCTGCGTGTCTTCCCTGAAACGTAGCCCCTTTGATGACCATCTGTCTGCTACCCCTACTTTGTGTTTTCTGATTCATCAGGCGGAAAGACATTTTTATTACTTTCCTTCTTCAAGTGGGCAATAGTCCAACTGCACCTGTTGTCAGCTGTCCATATCTTTCGTTTAACACGTGGCCTTACTACACATGTGTTCAGAAAGGGTGGTCCGCTATTGTAAAGAAGAGATGGATAGGATTGTGTATGCATGCATTGAAAGTATTCTTTTAATACAGGTCTTTTAACTTCTGTATAATATTTATACTGTATAATATGTACTTTTTAAGAATACTTTAAAATAATTTTATACATATGTACACAATTATTGTTTTATTACATAGTTTCAAATTTAAATGTGTTAGAAAAAAATTCTCTTCGTGTATTTTGGGAGCTTTCTTCTACCCTCTTGATAATTCGAAGATTTTCATTAGTCCCTCTAGGGTTTGCAATCCCGTGTCATATTTTCAATCCCAGGATTTCGGGATTACCTTATCCAAATCCCGGGGTCTCGGGCTTGGTCCCGGGATTAGGATTGAGCTATTTATTAAAAATACTTACATATTAGCATAGCTGAAATTGCATAATAAAATTGAAAATATAGTTAAAATTGATTTAATATTATTTTGATGAAACAAATAAAAAAATTATAATTCATAATAAAAAAATTAAAAGTAGCATATAATGATTTTTTAAAAAAAAATCATTTCTTCATCTTTTGTGTTTCTGTAAATAAGCTTATAAAAACACAGCTCTGCCAGCGTTTCATCGTTGGAACGGCTTCTTATTTTTATTACAAACTGTCCTGCCGAAGAAAATGCTCAGTCGAATTCCTTACTAGTAGGTATTATCGTCATTAAGTAGCAGTATGTTCTTTTCAGGTAGACACCACGTCTCCCTCCATTTTCAAAAAAGAAACATTTCTTTTTGAATTTTTGATGACAGTGTCTCAAATCTAATAGAACTGCATGGGTACATATACCTCTTTGATAACTTTATTTAGTTCTTCTGCTACACTTAATGGGTTTTGTATATAAATTGATTCATAATTGAAACAGAATGTGAATCAATTGCAAGTGTTACCTCATTTGAAATTAAAGATCCAGTTGCATGAGCTGTTAGTAATGCAATGGGATTTGAAGTGTCTCAAGTCTTCCAAGCAGGTCCGCTATTAATTAACGGCATTTAATTGAAGAAGGAACTGTGACAAAATCTATTCTTGAGATGTTCCTTATATTATTGTGTGAACATTGTAGTGAGCCACTTAGATCTATGCGATATTCTCCCATACGAGAAATGACAGCTGTGCATATATGTTTTTTTTACCTATAGCACACTTATAATTGCACAAAAAATTCTACTTACATATTTAATAAAAAAAATATATAATTTTATAATTTTTTGAAGAATTAAATACTTAGAAAATTTGTATGAGAAAAAATTTTCTAAATATAATTCAGACAAAAATTAAATACCGGGATTTGAAAAAAAACTGGATCTCGGGGTTTTGGAATTCCGGGATCCCGGAGCTGAAAATCCTACTAGATGTCTTCCAAAAATTCTAATTTCCTCTGTCCAAGTTAACTGACACCGAACATCTTGAAGATCGGAGAAATGTCCTTTTTCTCGCGATGGGAAGAAAGTTACATAAGAAAATAACAAAAAACAAATATCAAGTTTCTCGGTTTAATATACACACCCGCCTCGAACCTTTTAAGGTTCAACACGTAAGAAAACTAACATTAAAAGTATACAGTACAAAAAAGGTAAATAAGATACATTAAATGTAATACCAAATTCACAATACTTAATAAAAAAACTTCAAAATATAACTCAGACAAAAATTAAATCCCGGGATTAGTTATTTTAATCCCGGGATTGGAAAAAACCACCGGGATTTCAGGATCCTGGGACAGCAAACCCTAGGTCCCTCCAACTTCGAATTATCTAAAGTCAACTGTATATATATATAATAACTTAAATTGATATCTACTCATAATTCGAATCTCCTTTATTCATAACATTTAATTCATAAATTCTAATACCTATTTCGTAACGCGTCTCTTTCTCAAGCATTAAAAACATGTTGGTTTATTACTGATTCTTTAGATCTTGAAATTTGATAGATTTACGGGCGATTCCAAGAAATATAGGATCATTAATGGTTCCCATGCTCATTAGTGATAGGGATTTATAATCCCTAAACAATAATGTCATTTCTATAAATAACTAGTTATTTCCTTCACCTAGACACGTGACTGTATTTCTTACAATGTGTTTTTCCCGATTCTTTCCTATATATAAATACTTGCTATTTAAATAATCCCTCTCTCTTCTGTTTTGTCTTTCGTCATGTAATCGGCTGCAGCTAGGTTTGTGTTTGTGTTTTCTTGTTATGTTGAAACGCTATGCGTTCAATGTTCAATAAACTGATTTTACTATTTCAAAGGACTGCCTCGTCAATGCCATGAAACATAGTGATCATATTAAGGAATCCCCTGCCACCGGCCAACGAAATCCCTACCAACGGCCGACTATATCACGTATACAGGGTGCGGCGAAAAAACCGGGAGAAACAATTTTTTAAACAACTTTATAAAAAATTAAGAAATTCACAAAATATAACAAATAATATATATAATGAGAGTACACTCGTACTAATAAATAAATTTAATTGGTTTCAAAGGGACGCCATTTGCAGCAATGCAGAGGCGCAAACGCTTGCAGAAATTTTCAACAATGAGTCTCAAGTCTTTTACCTTTAATCTATCCCATTCCCGCAGAAACAATTGCTTTAGAGAGTCTAAAGTTTTGTATGGTTTAGTGCAGTCTCTGGACTCAAAAATGGACCATACACTGTAAACCATGAGATTGAGATCCGGCGAGTAGGGTAGCTATTCTTCACATGATAGCATGTCTGGAAAATTTGCCTTGCACCACTCTTTTGTCTTTTTGGCCTTGTGAGCTGGTGCAGAGTCTTGTTGAAACGTCCACTTTGCATTTCCGAAATGCTTTTGGGTCCACGTAAGTACAACAGCTTCAAGAATGTCCCTCTGGTACACTCTTTGATTGATTTTAACCCCCTCTTCCACAAAAATCAAATGAGTTTTACCACTTGCGCAAAAATCCCCCCCCCCCGACCATGACCGACTTTGGATATTGGCGATATTCAACAATTGTCGAATGCTTTGAGCGTCCACAGACCAGATTCAATCGTTTTGGGAGTTATGAGCTTGTTGAACCGCAAAGAGCTTCTCATCAGTGAAAATGAATCTCTCCCAGCTCAGACTTGCGGCCCGTTTCAAAAGTTTTCGGCATCTTTGGAGCCGTACGAGTTTGTTTCTTTCATTGAGGAGCTGAAAATTTCGCAACTTGTAAGGCTTCAATCCAAGCTCCGTTTTTCCAATTTGTCTCACCGATCTGACACATATTCTCATGTCACGAGCGATTTTCTCATGAAAACCATCGGATTCCTCTGGACTCGCTTTTCGATGGCCTTAGGATTCATTGAAGCGTTTATAGTGCGTTTTCGCCCACTTCCTGGACGTCGACCATTATTGCCAAGGTTTTTGAAACGGCAAATTGCATCAAACACTGTTTGCCGAGGTACATTAAGCAAATGAACGACTTCACACTTTATTTTCCTTTGCTGAAACAACTCTAAAATAGCAAACCTTTTGCTTGACATTATCAAAAACACAAAAATTAAAATACAAACTAAGAAATGTATTAAAAAATATTTTATTATTAAAGTGGTGGATAACGAAACATGAAAATAATAATTAAATGGAAATTTGTTAATTATTCTAGGAGGCAAGAAAATTGTCCAAGTTTTTTTGCCGCACCCTGTATATATATATTTATTATATCGTGTACTCGTAACACTCTCCAAAAATAAAATATATCTCATTGCATTATTTTTATTATTATAAGATCATAAGAATATGTTACAAATATATCAGATTCGTGAATACTTGATAAATTTATTACGATTATGGAAAATGTAACAAATGTAATACAGACGTGGAACATGTCAGAAATGATACAAATGTGTATGTGTTTTGAAAATAATATAGGGCAGCAACATATATTCTAAAATAACTCCAAATACAATATGATAATGGAAAAAAAATTGAAAATTAATAGGATATTGTAACCTGTTACAGACCGAAAGTGATATGCTGGAATCTATTCTTTAAAAGGGATAGTGTGGCACATTTTGGTACGGCTTTATCATAAATATGTTTTTATGGTGTGTTAAAGTATATGTAAAAAAATGACTTTTTTATTACTGGCTGTGCAATTTTTTCAGTTTAATCAACACAACAGTTATTTCCATATTCAATTATTTTATGCTATTGATATTGGTAATAATCATGTCCCGCTGCTTTCAAAATTGCAAAAGTAATTAAAAATATCATCTTATTCACGACTATACACGCTACAAAAGAGAAAAGGTATGCTTTTATTAGCCTGGGTTGAGTTGTCTTTTAAAAAAATTAAATATATTTTTTGCTCCCTAAAATTTTCTGTGCAGAAAGTATTTGTTTATATTTAGGATGCATTTTTTGGCTGTATTTCTAGACTTAAATCATAAATTGGGGAACAAAGAGAAATGAAGTAACTTTTATTGAAAAAAAGGTTCTTGCAGTAACCAGGAAATTTGCATATGGAAAAAAAATGGTATAGTAATTTATTTCATGTAAATTTTATATTACTTTCTAAAATATGTATTTTGAATAGTAGAATATTGATATATTCCTTTCGTAAATAAAATATTAGATGTAAACTGTTAGACTTTTGTGTAGTTTATACAATTAAAAATAGTAGGCTTGTATAGTTAAGATAGTGAAAAATATTAGACTTTTATTGTTTATGTGGCTCAAAATATTAGAACTTATACAGTTTGCTTTAGAATTATATACAAAAGAAAAATTTAATAACGTTTCATGATATTCTGTAATTCAATATAACATCAAAATAAGTCTTGCACGTGGGTCCTTTTTTTCTTCCAGTAATTTCTTTGGTCAGGAAATTTGAAAAAAAAAAATACTGTTTATCTTCGTTTAATGCGTAAATTTTTCGAAAGTTTGCTCATTCATTTCAATTTTACTATTTTTCCGTTACGATAAAACTTGATAGAAATTTAGTGCACGTTAAACTGCTGCATATTATTTTAAAAAGTGCAAGACTTGTACATAAAATAGAAATTGCATATACTTTCAAATTACAATTCCCTTCTTTACTATCATGAATTATTTTATTTTCTTTAATTCTTTCTCACATAGCAATACAAAAGAAAATTTTTATCAACACTTAACGTGATTAAAGCCATTTTGTATATGAAAAGTTTCGTAGCTAGGGTATTTAAAATTTATTTTGATTTTATGTACTGATCTCGAATGACTAGAAAGTATGGAAAATATTGAATTCTCTAACTTTTTTTCAAATGGGACTGCGGATTGAAAATTATCATTTGCAGACTTAATACATTCCCTGGGAGCTGGTATAATTTTTTAGTGTGACACCGTATAAGTAAATACCAATTACCACATTGTAATTTTGGTTGAATTATATTGTAAGTTATTTTTTTTCTATTATTTGAATCTTTTTGCGATTACCAAACAGTTACTTTGTCAACTGTTGAGGAATATAAGATTGATTTTACAATAAATAAGCAAAATCATCTAGTGGCATATGTGTTTATTTAATATTATGATTAATTTAACTGCTAACAAAAACTATTTAAAGGATATATGAATAAATCGTATAAAATCAAGAATATAAAAAAAACATTTCTTAAACTACGTTAAACGACAAGTTAATAATTTTTCCCCTCGGTCTTATAGATACTCCACTAACTTGATATTTAAATCTTTATACGGGAGGGGGGGGTGCGTGGGAACTAACTTTTTTTGAACCTGTCGCAGAGACTTTTGTGGGTAGGGGTTTGGTGGAGTGGGATATTTGTGTTCCCGTCCGTGTCAGTCCAAAATATGCTGCAGCAGGGTCAACAGTGTGCCTTTTAACGTGGAGGCGTACTTCTCCAACAGTCAGTTGGTGATTGCACTGCAAAGAGCATTTCGTCAACACTTTAATATTCCTCCACGAGGTCGTGTTCCTGATCGGAATGTGTTTTAATGAGGGTGGATGCCTTCCGAGCAAAGAGGAATGCTTTCAAAGAAAGGAAAGGAATTCCGAAAACCATTAGACGACCTGAAAATGTGGAATTAGTTTAAGTGTCAATTCTGCAGTCACCTAAGCGCTCTGCATGTAATAATCAATTGCCCTTGGAATGCCGTCCTGTTATCTTCATCGAATTCTTCACTGTGAGCTCAATTTTCACTATTACAAAATGTTTGGGGTCCATCAGTTTCCGGAGCAGGATTGTGTGGCCCAACAAACATAATGTGAGCAGCTTCTTGGCCCCTTGCTGAATGACGCAGTTGTCTTTTTCTCGGACGAGGCACATTTTCACCCCAGTGGCTGTGTGAATAAACAGAACATGCGGAATTAGAGTGCAACAAACCTGAAAATATCTATGACAAGACACTTCATTCGGATTGTGTCATTCGATGGGTCATATCCAGATTATGGATCATTGGTTCATACCTTTTTCAAGAAAAAAGCCGTGCTGTTAGCATCAATTTAGACCGGTATGTGACAATGATCCAGCAATTCTTCTTGCCCTCTCTCCAAGCAAGGTATCTTGTCAAAGTGTGGTTTCAACAAGATAGGGCAACATCCAACACCTCCAGGGTTTCCATAGATGTTTGGAGAGCAGCCTTTCCCGAATGACTGATCTTCCTGCTGGTGCATGTAAACTGGCTTGTGTGCTTGCCTGATGTATCCCCTACTGATTGGAATAATCTTAAGTTCCTGGTTTAGCAAGATCGCCCCAAGACCCTGGAAGGCCTACGGAATATCATCCGAGTAGAAATCGACAATATTCCAGTCAATGTGCTTGAAAGTGTAACTCAAAGTTTTCGAAATCGACTATATCAGTGTATTGACAATGGAGTGCTACATTTAACAGACATTGTGTTTAAAACTGTGTAAATTCAAAATTACAGTGTTGTATGGTGGGAGGAAAATATAACAATAAAGTTGAATGAAACATGTAGTTTGTTTTATTGCCTTTTCAAGACAGGAAGTTCCCACGCCCTACCCTGTATTTTGTTTCATATTAGAATACAATTATTATTTTTATACAATATTTAAAACTTTTCATAAAACGTTTTAAATTAGTTTAAAAATAATTTAAGTTAATTAATGATTAAATTTTAAAAATTATACTAACAAATCCGGAATGCTTTATTCATTAGCAAAAATTTTTTTGTTATGAAAAATAGTTTACCAAGTTATAAATTTTGTTATACAAAAATATAAAAACGATTATTGCCAAAAACTTGAAATTACTCCCGGCTGATTTAAAACCAAATGAAACTAAAATTTTGAATGTAACACTAAAAAAGCATATTACCACCAAATAATTTTATAAGAATATGAAAAATAGTGCAAAACAAATTTTGTATTATTAGACAATTTTCAGATTGAGAGCAAGATGAATATTTAAGTATCCCTAATATGTAAGGATATTTATGTATGTATTTTATATTCGACAAGTGTATTTATATATTATGTATATTATATTCTCTCTCTCTCTCTCTCTCTCTATACAAGTGACATCAAATTTATAATCAGCGAAGGGGTTGAAATTCCATAAATTAATTACTAAAATTAAATTATGTATGCATGGGATTAAAACCGTAATAAAGTATGTCTAGCTAAAAATTTAATTACGTATTATGCAAAAATAAAACTAATGCTTTCTAAAATTTTGATAATAAAAATTTAATAAATAAAGGTAATAGTCCTGGCTTGGCTGTTACAGCTTTGTTGAAATATTCACTTAAAATATATAACTTTTTTCGCCCATTGTAAAAGCGTAGTCTAATTGTAAATTTTATCGTTAGTAGTAAAGTTCTCTCTGAGAGTATGCTGCCGTTCATTTTAAATTTACTATATTTTTGTGAACACTATCTTCCCTTACGATGTAGTGTTATTTTTAATGCTTTTTTCTTTTTATATTTCATTACTTTTTACCAATATGAATTATTTAATTGAACTGAGTGAACACTAATATTTCTCCATTAATACTTAAACTTACCTTGTTCTTATAATGAAATTTTTTTTAATTACGCTGTAGAGAGTATGCAAAGTTTTACCATAATTATTCAACTAGAACTATCTATTAATACACAATTTTTTCTAAATTTATAAAATTTATTGTAATGGTATTACAATAAAATACTTATAGATTTTAGAGGGTTGAAATATTTTATTTCTCTAAGGTCATTTTTTATGCATAACTACGATGCCATGCTTTTTATCGAATTTTTTTTTATTCTGACTCAAAAAACTTCACATATTTTTTTCCATTTTTTATTCAAAATTTGCATTCAACATTATTTTTATTAAATTGAAAATGTGTAGAAAAGGCAAACCAGCATTCCAGCAGCTTAATTCCTCTTAGATGCGTTTGAGTGGACTGTAATAAAAAAAAACATATTTGATTGTGTTTATTTCATATAAAATCTGTACATAGTTGAGTTTAACAAATGCAATGCCAATATTTATACTGCAAAATTTTTGTGGATAAAAAAATGTATCACATCATGACATACCGAATATTTATTGACTAATAATGGAAATCTTATCATCACTAAAAACTAACTATAACTGTAATTAAGATTTATTGCGGAGAAAGCTGAATTACTTGTTTTTACGATGTCATTTTTCACGTTTTTTTATTACAAAGCAATTGAGTCAACTCTAAAAAAAATTTACAAAAATACTGAAAATATTTTAGCTGCGTATAAGTTTCAAATTTGACTTTATATACAGAGTGTCCCCAAATGCCGTGTACAAACTTAGAGAGGAGGTAGAGAATATTCTAAGGTGCTATAAATACATAGGAAAGTTAGGTCAGAAACGCGTAATCCTAATGAGATAAAGAGACACAAAGGAGGTAAGACCACAACCCAGAATGTAGTGTAAAATACTTTATTACAAGAACTACTTAAAAACTATAATAAATAAAAAATATGAATTAATAGCATCAGAAAACGGGTTCGAAATTGTGGCCATTTGTATGTATGCACGCATGACACCGACTCGACTTAAACTGGTTCAAAAATATCGGGCATTTCACAAATCGTAGCAGCCGCGATGGAAATTCGTGGCACCATTTCAAAATTTACGGGCATGTCGTACACAACAAGCTTTTCATGGCACGCCAGAAAAAAATTACAGAGAAGATAAATTGGGAATCTGAGAAGCCAAATGACTGAACCACTATACCCAATCCACCTGTTTAAAAATGTTCGGTCCAAATGGTCACATACACACCTTCGATAATGAGGTGGTGCCCCGTCTTGTTGCAACCACATGCGGCTGCGAAAGATGTGGGGACATCGATAAGTATTTCCGGAAATACGTCCTGTAGAATGACGAGATACTTGTTGAAGTCCAATCGAGGCTGTAAGATGTATGGGCTGAATGAACTGTCCTCCACAGAACTCGCTTACACATTAACAGTGAAGTGTTGTTGTGAGGCACGTGGTCGGGTGCTGTGTGGGTTCTTTAAAGCCTACATGTACGCGTTGTGCTTTTTGATCACCCCTGTAAGTGAAATGTAGCTTCTTCATAGAACAACGCGGAACTAACATAGTGCATGTCTTCCGCAATTTGATTAACAAATTACTGTGCAAACCCAATACGTCGCTGGTGATCATCTGGCTGCAACAACTGCACTGAATGTACATTAAGCGGATGTAAGGTTTCGCCTTGCAGCACACCATGGACAGTTGCTCGAGATCTTCCGGTTGCAAAGGCAAGTGCCCGTATACTGGTACCGGGATTTTGGTCCCCAGCAGGCAACACACAATCTTCTAATATGGGTGTTCATGCTGTTCACGGCGACCCAATAACTTTAATCGTGGCTCTGAAAGACCAATGTCCTGCCAGGCTTTGATGCACCCAGCGAACATTTGATGATTCGGTTGACGTCTCGTTTCATATCTTTTCGCTTTCAACCAAACAGCATCACATCCATTTCCATTGGATTTACCGTAGATGAAGTGGATATACGCTAACTCGGCGTTCGTTTAACGATTCATGTACATCGGACGTTATCCGTTTCTGAAATGATGAAACCACGCTGGCCGATCTTGTACAGCGCCACCTACCACTTTCAGCCCATGCTTTTCAATGTAATTATGGCTCTTCACGGCGTTTTCTATGTCCCCTCCAGGTTTGAACACGGCATTAGGGGACACTGTACACATAATATTATTAACCTCTTTTACTACTGTCTTTTCTTCATACAAACCATTAAATGTTAGAAAAAAATTTAAGAACTTCTTGAATCGTAACTATGTCGATCACTTTGCTTTAGAGTGCGAGTTTGATGAACATCAAATCAAATCATTATTATTAGGTAGGAATTCGAATGTAAAGAAGTGGAAATATATTAATTTTGTGTTATGTAAAAAATTTTGCAATATTTTTAATATTTTGTGGTATTTATAAAAACTAATGCAACAATTTCTATAAAGATTTGATATACTTTTAATTATATAGGGTGATTTTTTTAAAGCTGATACCATATTCAGAACCACCACGAACTAAATGTAACAACCGCAATGGCACTAAAATTAATGTGAAGACTAATGATGACATGGAAAGTAAGATTCCATGAAAAAAAAATTAGATCCAAAAGTCCATGATTAGGGTATTTAGGTGATGAACACTGTAAAAGGTATTACAACAGTAAAAAATAACAGTGAAATGTTAAAATTTACTAACGGAATTCATTTTCTTCGTCAAGAAATTCGACCACATTCAGCATGATCATCATTCGCAGTGTGCATTATTTGCTCAAAATTTTTAATACGGCAGTATGCAATATGTTACATGGAATATTCCACACTGTACAGTGGTGGCAAAAAGTCCTGAACACACTCATTTTTTAGCGTAATTTTTGTGTTTGACTTCATTTTTCGTTTTGAAATTATCGCACTATCTTAAATATTGTTATTGATTTTAATGTATTTTTTTATGCTGATTCCAAATCTACTACTAGTTTCTTAATGACTAAAATATTTTTTGTAGTAAAGCTGCCTGAACACAATAATGTGAAATATGTGCAGAATAAAACAATATAGAATAACCTAATATGCAAAGAAAAATAACACGAAAATTGACAAATACGGTATATTTAATAAGCATTTTGAAAATTACATTGTTGTCACATGTTAGAAAATCAATATTTTATTGGCCAGCCGTTTGCTTTAATTACGGCTCTACATCTTTTTGGCATGGAATGCACCAATTTCAAAAGAAGATCTTTCGTGACAATATGGTTGAAGAAAATATTAAAGCTTCAATTAATTCACGTTTGTTTGAAGGTTTTTTCTTTGAAATTTCATAACCAATTTTAAACCATAAGTTCTCTATCGGATTAAGGTCGGGAGACTATCCTGGCCAGTTCATTCTATTCACAGTATGGTCTTTCAACCATTTCTGGACTACCTTTGCACGATGACAAGGGGCGTTATCGTCCTGAAAAATCAATGACTGATTCCCAAAAAGATCTCTCGCAGTTGGTAGCAATTTATTTTGTAGTATTTCAATGTAATCCATGGCTTTCACTGTTCCGCTAACGATGTGAAGTCTTCCAACACCATGAGAAGACATGCAACCCCATACCATCACTTTTGTCGGGTACTTTACTGTGGGCTGAATTCCTCATGAGTGCGTCGTCTTACATAGGCACTACTTTGGTTGCCAGAAATACAAAACTGACTCTCGACACTAAATATTACCTTTTCCCAGTCTTTAATAGTCCATAATGAATGTTCCCTTGCTCACGTCAATCGCCTCTTGCATTGAAATTCAGTCAGTAATGGATTTGGGCGCGCTTTACAGCCTCGTAACCCAATTTCCAGCAGTCTTCTTCTAAGAGCTCTTGGGCACACACTCACAATTGATGTCAAAGTCCATTGCTTCAAAATTTGCGAGGAATTAAGCTTTCTGTTTGAAAGTGAAATTCTGTGCAATAACCTGTGTTCACGTAAAGATGTTTTTCTTGGTCGTCTTGTCCGCAATAAAATTTGTTTCAGAAAATCTTTTCAAAGTTCTCACAACAGTAGAAAGGCCACATGGTACTTACGGATGGTACATGGTACGGATTTATTTTTCAAGTCATTTCTATTTTCTATATCAAGTTTAGTGACTGTGTTTTTTACATCCAGCAGCAAGTGGCTGTAAATAGTGTGTTTAAGACCCTTTACTTTTGAATACACATGGTAAGAGATGCATGCTTAACTTTTTGCGATATTTTGTGTTAGTTTAGTGATATAGAAAACATTGGAAACTTTTCATAATCTAAACATTAGCTGTGACGAAATGGAGCACAGGTATTCAAAGAAAATGTGCACTCAAGGGGTAAATTTTAATGCATTTGGAAATATCATTAATCCATTTGGGAATAAAAAAGTATCAATAGTAATAAATCATTATTCCAGAAAATTAAGTTAAATGTATTATTTAATGCATGAAATGTATACAATTCTATCTTTGAAGTTTTGACGTTATAAGTATAAAGTTCTGTGATAAGTCAAGTTATTCTTAACGAAATTGGTCAATAACTCGAGTCTCATTCAAAATACTTGAGATTTTTTAATAGGAAAGAAAATAAACTCGATGAAAACTCTAATTAAGTATGTTATTTTTTTTAAAACATTGATTTAAGCGATGCGATTCTATACAAAGGATACTTCTTCAGCGGTTGTTTCAAAACGCGAAAATAAAGAAAAATGAATAAAAAAGAAAATGAAGAATATTTCTCCTCCGCGTTTAACAATCTCAAGACAAAGAATTTTAGAATGATATGAATAGAGAATAAAAAGAAGGGTGAAAAATTGAGCTGGAAACAAAAAACCCACTCGCGTTTTTAATTACACTAATTTTTGTCCACACTCAAATGCAGAATGGATAGAAAAACAGTAATGACCAATTTACATTCATAAGCCCGGAGGGGAAAAAGATTTTAAAAAAACCTTGTGCTTTGATCTCAATGGAAAAATGCGCTTCTTGTGTTTAATTATCTTAAAAAAATATCTCATCGATTTTTGCATCTTTTAAAATAACTTTAGTCAAAGTATATTTATACTTAGCACTCAAGTATTTTTAATAAATACTATGTTTAGAGACTAATCTTTTTGTTATTATTTTTTTATTAAAGTACACATATTACAAGAGGAATTATATATATATATATATATATATATATATGCGTGTGTGTGTGTTGTGTGTATGTGTTACCAAATATTTTTTGAATATGGCTTAAGATACTTTGGGAATCAAATATTTTTGTCAAACAATCACATTTAACTGGGGGAAAATTTTCTTTCGGTAAATTTATTTTTTGAAAACATCCTATCTATTTCTGATTTCCTTTATGTATGTTGATTGCTCTTTCTAAGATGAGAAATAATCAAAAGCAAATTTAAAGAAATATTAATCTCTATATTCTGTTAAATAGATCCAATTCAATAGATAGATGCTCTCGTGATTAATCCATACAACAAACTCAATCTATTTATATGTGCTGGATTCTTGGAGAACATTTGTAGAGTTTAATGTAGTCATGAATCTTCTAATTTATATATATATACTATATTTAATTACATGCATAAGTAATCTTTTTAAACCTTAACCTACCGCATTATGATTTACTGCAATTTTTTTCTTGCAATATTTTTTTTGAAAATTAAGGAATGCACATAAATAAAATACTCAACTTTGGGAAATTTAATCCGTTAGTGCTAATTAATTAATATTGTACTTTAAAATACCACGAACACACAACACTCTAAAATATTCTCATAATGCAAAATGACCGTATGACTTTTTTAACGGAGTTTTAACTCTAAAAATGCTAAATAACCAAAGAACACTAGTAATTTTACAGCACAAAACATTTATTTTTGAAAAGAATAAAATTTTAAAAATTTATTTACTTTTTACAAATAGAAATAGGTTCTATACATGAACTTAATTTGATGATATTCAAAGTAACAGTTTTCTTTCCATTATTATTCAAAAATGCATTGCAAGTTACGCATTTTGAGTGAGGTTTCGAGTAAAGGTTTTTTAAGGCTGTCTTCGGCTAATGTTAAAGAATCGGATCCAAATTCGGAATATTTTCTTAGATATAAAAGTATTCACACAAACATTAATATTATATTTGGGCTTCACTATCCTGTAGAGAATCACTTATTTTACCATACTACACATTTTTATCCGAGTTGACAGATGTTTTCCTTTATAAAATGTGTATCGAATTTTTTTTCCTATACCGTAATGCTATGTGTATCCCTTTACATGTTAAAAATAAAAACTGATTATGTATGAAATATTTTGAAATTTTAAAAACACCCATTTTTAACAAATGCAGGAGTTACAACGTCACAAATTTTTATAAAAGTTGAGGCATTTTTTCTGTCCGAAAATGTGCTCCCCGTTAAGTCCACACTGCCGTACATATGGCAAACACAGCCTTAAAGTACGGCATTTTGGGGTAGGAAATACTGTATGTTCTGAACATAAAGCAGTGCGCCATGTGTCCTTTTTAGTCTCTTGATTGTCTTTTGCAGAATCTTATGAAACTTCCAGCAGATTATTTGCTGGGACTTCTTCATCTGAATAACCATTGGTTACTGTGCATCACTGCTTTCAGATGTTTGGTTTTGTAATAAATCTAAAACCTTTTGAAGACTGAGCTTTTTTCCCCCTAGACACTCTAAGAGAAGGATAATAATAATAATATTAATAGCACCTTGAAAACCTCCTATTATTGTTATATTTCATTTACAAATAAGAAAATTAAAATGTTGCTAATTGTTTAATAAATTACAGGTATTTTATTTAATTGCTTGCTAAAAAAATAAACTCAGATTCAAAATTCAAAATTTTCTGAAAACTTTAAAATAAAAGAATAAAAAAGAAAATAAATAAGTTAAGCAAAAAAGAAATGGTAAAAAAGTCATAACTCTATTGCATTGTAGTGATGACGCTGCAATACAACAGAAAGCAATAATAAGCTACACGGACGTTCTTATTCTAACACCCAATGTGCTGGCGGTAGTTATAAGTATCACAAAGTTATTCAACTTAAACATTAATTATTTACATTGTTCACTTAAAGTAAATAGTGAAATCATTTTCTAAGTTCTTAACTAACGTACAAAAAATACACTTACCTTTTGACATTAATTACTTTTTCGGAACAAAAATGGCAATCTTCGCAATCCGACCAAAATCTCAGCTGAAAACGCAACTTCTTATAAAACTATTCACCTTCCCCGCTAAAATAATCACCATAGAACCTGTGCTGCCATATATCTTAGAAGAGTGGAATTCAAAGAGTATACCTGCTAAATATCGTCAGCATACTCATAAAAACGGTTATTCTATGTAAGTTAAAACTGAGTGGTACTTATAAGTACCGTCGGTAGATGAAGGGTTAATGGTAACGTTAAATATAAACACTTATCTTCCTATGTACACAGCATGAATAGTTTTGCAAGGTGTGAAACGAAAAAGAACGTGACAAAGTGTGTAGTGAAAAAAGAGGGGACCTGACAACAACTGTTAAAAAGTGACTTCTTCCCACACAAACTCTCAATCCATGTAGCCAGTTACGCCCAAACTGATTACCTCAGCGTGATTGAGTGAACACGTGCAACTGCATTCTGATAGAAAATGTTGAATCTACATCGTGTCTTGTTAAATTTAAGAAATCAACCACGAAAACATTTCAAATACTAACCAAAGCTTACAGAGATGAAATTTTGTCTCTCACACATTTATTTGAATGACATAAGCAGTTTTCACTGGGAATTGACAGTGCGGAAAGGGATCAACCTGCTGGGCACCCAAGTCGAAACATTGCCGAAATTCGCAATATGAGTGAGTTCCCACTTACATCAGTGGTCAGACTGCTAATCAACACTATAACATTGAAGTTCTAAGAAGACGTGAAAAAATTAGGGAAAAAAGGCCAGAATTGGGAAGTGATGGATGACTGTTGCATCAAAACAATGAACACGCTCACTCAGCCCTATATATTAGAATTAGACAGTTTCTGACTTGCAAGGACATTACTGCGATGGGACATCCTCCTTATTCACATGATTTGGCCCCATGCAACTCTTTTTTACTATCCCACAGTTAAATTTTGCTTAAAGGGAACCCATGTTACTTAAGTTGAGGAGGTTCAGGCAAAAACGAAGAATCCCCTGAAGGGCATTCCAAAAACCTGCTTCCAGAACTGTCACCAGCAATTTGGCAGCACGTACTTCAGAAGTGTGTGAATGCCGAAGGGAACTACTTTGAAGGTGTTAATGTCAAGGAGACCTGATTCTGTAAGTACAATGATTTATTAGACCAGCCTCGTTTTTTTTCTGTGTCACACTTTGTATATTAATATATTCTAAGAATTCTTAAATGGGAACAGAATAAGAACATGCTATAAAGTTACAAATTTTATAATAGTATAAGAAACATATTTTGACTGTCATCTATAGTTTTGTACATTATTACTTAGTTTTATATTGCTTAAAGTTATTCCACTATATTTTATAAAGAAAGCAGTGACTTCTTTAATTAATATTTAATTACCTTAATTATTTAAGATAATCGAGAGGGTTACTTTATGATGACTCTTCATTTTGCAACGGTCAATGAGAGGGATACGAATTTACGTCAGCGATTCTGATTGAGCTATTTTCTTTCCTACAAGATAAGTCTTTAAAGTCATGCTGTCATGTACTGTTAATAACAAATAGTATAAATATATTTTACCTAGCCTGATCCTTGCTGAATTTCAACATCACGAATGTATGACAAACTAATTTTAACACAAGTGAGATTGTACATTGCAAGATAAGTTAAGCAGTTGCTAAATGTTAATCACATAAGTTACGCACTTAAATTTCTCTTATTACTCAGAAACTAAAACTCTTATTAAAATTTTTATATTTACAGTAATCAATCATATTTAATCTAATTTGTTTGGAATATTTTGAGCTATTGTAAAATGAAGACTTTTTCCCCCTTGCATTTTGAAAAAAAGAGGATACAATTATGAATGCATGCCATTAAGTAACGCACATGCCGATTTTCAAGCAGAAAAATCACCAATGAAATAAAATTATTTACTAAAAAGGGAACTTTAGGATACAATTGACCAGGTGCAACGCAATATCTCGTGATTCTACATGTACCGATACCGATCGTCTCTCACAAGTAAAATGACGTTAGTGATAAATTACGCCGGCATCTGTAGAGGAGCGACGATCTGTGATGCGATTTCTTTTTTGCAAAAAGAAAGAAAGTTTGAGAGACCCATCCATCTCTTTGAACCCATGAAGATGTTCCTTGGCGGTAAGAAGTTTGATGACGAATTCAAACGGTTCATGCGATGGGGACTTTTCCTGCAGTCCAGGAAACTTCATGGGTTCTGGAATTTCAAACTGATTCATCATTCGTAGAAATGCCTCAGCATATATGAAAATTATGCGAAAAAGCAATAAATGCGTACTTTACGTCTGTTTCAGGTTGCCATGAATTGCATATTTATTTCTTTTTGCATTATATACGTTACATGTTGACCCATTCTTGTACTTTATATCTCTACGTGGCGTTCAATATATATGCATGCAGTTTAAGTATAATTTTGGGAAATATATGCATTTTTTAGAAGAAAAAAAAAACGACAGACTCTTAAATAATTCCAAAAGGCAATTTTTAAAAATATTTAAAGCAAAAAAAAAAAAACAATAAAAAAGTAAAATTTTTTTGATTTAAGTGTATCCAGTTTAAGAATTTACATCTATTTATTCTTAAATTAGGTCATACTTGTTAAATTGGGTTTTTAAAGCCTTAAGGCTCCTTTAAAACATTTATTTAATGTTTTATAACTGAAAAATGACTTCTAAAAATGTAAGTAATATACTTAATGAAATAGGAAGCAAATTTCTTTTAATATTATTTGACGTCACCTTGACGTCAAAATGTTTTCCAGGAACATTTTTAATAATACGATTAATTCATGTTTCAGGTTTTATAATTTTTTATTAGATGCATAAAATAATAATTTAGAAAAATCTGAATACAATGAATTATATTTCATGTTTTGTCGTTAAAAAATTACATTATACTGGGTGCCCGAAAACTTGCATTTTTTTCTGTTCCACAGGGAAAATTATTTTTTACAATTATCTATTGTACGATTTTAAAGTGCGCACCATAAGTCGCATGTAATACAACAAATTCATACGAATAACGTCATATCAGCTTCTGCTAGGGTGACTAGATTTTATTTTGGATAGTACGCTTTTATTCCACTTGTAAATTGTGGATCTTGAAGGTGGGTATCATTTATAAGTATACCCACTCTGTACGTATGTTGCAAACTTAAATTCGATAAACCTTGCTAAAACTTACACTTGTTTTTGCGTTGAAGCCATGTTGAAAGGAGAATGTTGCAAACGGGGACGTTGCACTATCTGGTTTGCATTTAATTTAACAGAAACTTTAGTCTTTTATTTATGGAACGTAAAACACGGCAAGAAAAAATCTCTGTTTATTTTTAGTTAATTTTTAAAGCGTAGTCATATTTTTCGGATAAACCATATTATCTAAGCAAATATATACTTTGCAGAAATTTACACTAATGAAAACGTGATTTACTAACACTGTGTTGAAAATTAACGTACACAGTATGTAGCGTATATTGATTCCTACGTTTTTCAAGTTGTTGCGTCGTATTACAGGTGAGAGTTTATTTTAAAAACTATCAAATTTAAGCAAATAATTTTTACTTTTTGTACAGCAGGTATGAGAAGAAAAGTATACGGAACAGGAAAATATGTTACTTATTTGAGCGGTGTTTATTTACATTAAAGTTGAAATATATTATAGTTAGAATTTTGGGTAGTCCAAAACTACGCAAAAAATTGGAAAGATATTTTATAGGGTATAAGCAAATTACTTAAACGGTTTTATAAAAAAGAAACTGATTAAATATAAACTAAGATGTTTAAAAAGCATTATATTTTAATAGCAAGGTAATGATACATTTATAAATACTCAAGAGCCAAAACATTATGACTACCCCTACATTTTGCTGCGGATCTAAGCGACTTTGACAGATGGCAGATTGTAATGGCTCGCAGGCTCGGAACAAGTATTTCCGAAACTGCACGACTCGTGGGTTTTTCGCGATCTACAGTTGTTAGTAGTTATGCAAAGTGGATGAATGATTAGTGAAACCAGCAGTAGACGATATGGTGTTGGACGTCCACACGCTATCAAAGTAAAAGGTCATCAAAGACTGTCTCGCATGGTGAAGCAAAACAGGTGAAAGATAGTGGCTCAGTTGACAGCTCAATACAATGCAGGGCCAAGTAGAATAGTATCGGAGCACACTCTTCAGTGGACACTGTTGGAAATGGGGCTACGCAGCAAACGTCCCACTCGTGGGCCTTTGCTGACCAAGCGTCATCGAAAACTAAGCCTGCGCTGGGCTCGGGAACATCGCGACTGGTCCATGGATCAGTGGGAGAGAGTTGCCTGGTCAGACGAATCATGGTTTGTCATTCATCTCGTCGATGACCGTGTCAGGATACGCCTTCTTGCAGGTGAACAGTTGCTCCCTAAATGTAGAGTACGTCATACACAGGCCGGTGGCTGCGGTATTATGCTTTGGGGGACGTTCTCTTGGGCGTCTCTGGAACCCATGTTTGTGGTAGAGCAAACCATGGATATCTGAACATCATTGCGGACCAATTGATCCCCTTAAATAGCCTGTGTTTTTTCCAG
>BMAO01013160.1:0-39365 GCA_019973975.1 Trichonephila clavata | reverse complement strand
TGTTTTTTCTTAGTAATCTATTTTTGATAAATGAGAGGAACGCTTTTTTTTTTTAATAAAAAATAAAATTGATATTAACTTTATACTGTTGTGTTTTGTAAAAGGATTTAAGTTTCGGGAATTCTTTAAAAAATCCATTTTTGTCTATAATTGTTTATAATTGATAATTGCATCTTATTTAAATTATCTTTTGTTGCTTTTTAAGTGAGTAAACTTTTTGCGTGTCATTTTAATGGTTTTGTCTCATTTAACTTGGGTAAAATTTAAGTTGTTCTCTGGGTCACCATTCTGAGTATAAAAATGGCATTCTTACTCGCGAAAAGGAAAGAGGATTTGGTGTCACTCACCGAGGATTTGGATCTTACTATCGAAGCAGGTATCACAAAATTGAAGTTAAAGGAGCTGATCGTAAAAGCCCAGATTACGTTGAAGACGATGTTAAAAAGATGCTTGATAGCATAGTGGAGGAACGTACAGAAAGAGAAGAGAGGAACAGGCTGAGAGAGAGGATATGCGAAAGGATGAGAGAGAAAGACGAGAGTACGAATTAGAGAAGTTGCGAATACAAGCGCAACAGACTGCCGGTATGCCGAATAACACCGAAAACGTTCAAGCATCGAATAAACTGTTTCACGAAACTTTTCATAAGTTTAATATGAAAACAGATATTGGTTTCAATCTTACCTTATTTGAGCGTCATGCAGAACTAACTTTCTTACCGAAAAAAGATTGGGTTCAAAAACTTATAGGTTTAATATCCGTCGAAATTGCCCATCTGATCGCAAAAGAACCAACTGATAAGTGTTATGATTACGATCATGTAAAGGATTTACTCATACAAAGATTTAAATTATCTCCGGAAAAATTTCGTCAGTTATTTTTGTTTCACCAAAAGTCCGATGAAAGAACATGGCAAGATTTTCAACACGAATTACAGACGTATTTTGATGGATGGACTTTGGGCTTAAAAGTTAACACCTACGACCAATTACGAGAATTAATCATAGCCGATCAAATGAAGAAGAGAGCGCCGTATGATTTTCAGGAACACTTTTTGGACGAATGGTCTACTATTAACTCATCTATTGAGCTAGCGAAAAAATTTGAAGAATATGAGGACGTCCGCAAACTATAGGGTCAAAGCAGTTAAACTCATTTGCTAAGAGATCGAACAATAACGATAATTGTTCTCAAAGGCAAGAACGTTTTCACCTTGGAAATAATTGGAATGATAGAAAATGCTTTCAATCGACGAGAACTTACGATAAAAGAGTTAAACAGGTAACATGTAGCTACTGCAGGGGACCAGGTCACTATGCCGTAGATTGTACAAAGCGCAACAAGGGTACGAAAATCAATAAATCTTCAAGCTTTCCGGTCCAGATCTGTTCTCGAATTCAGCAAGACAGAATTAAGACCAGGAAAATAACCATCGGAAACAAGACTTTTGAGGCTCTAATCGACACTGGAAGCTCAGTTTCGCTCATTCGTGAAGATGTAAGCAAAGGAATCATCGAGCAATCGAAGCTCTCGAAGGACATTGTTGTGTTATCTGGATTGGGAAAGTACGAAGTCAAAACAAAAGGATTGTTCCAACGAGAAATCAAATTGGATGGAGAGAAATATTCCTTAATATGGCATGTCGTACCTGCGGTGCATTTGGAGTTCCCGGCAGTGATCGGATCGGACATTTTGGAACAAGCTTTTGTTGGCTTTGATAAAAAAAGTTGTTTATTTCCGTAAACACGAAGAGAAGGTGTGGTTTGTGAATACACAGGTTTATGAAGCAAGAACTGAAGACGAAATCGAAGTTAAACATGTTGTCAATACTCGAATAAGAAAGGAACTCTCTGAACTAATCAACAGCTATAAACCTAAGAAGACCGAAACGACAAATGTATCCATGAGAATTATCCTGAAGGATGATATACCATTTTACCAAACAGCACGCCGCTTGTCATTTCTGGAGAATCAGACCGTCAACAAGCAGATCGACGAATGGTTGATAAGGGAATCGTGAGACCAAGCTCTTCTGAATATGCAAGTCCAATCGAGTTAGTCAAGAAGAAAGACGGTACTGACAGACTATGCATTGACTATAGGAAACTGAACCGAAAACTAGTCAAGGATCGCTTCCCCTTGCCACTAATAGAGGACGTATTGGATAGGCTGCAAGACGCTAAAGTGTATTCCACGTTAGACTTGAAAAATGGGTTTTTTCATGTCGACGTAAACGAGGATTGCAAGCATTTCACCTCCTTTGTTGTACCAGACGGGCAGTTCGAATTTAATAAGGTACCTTTTGGTCTCAGTACAAGCCCAAAGATATGTGTACAGCATTTTTAGGGAACTCATGCGAAAAGGCATTCTAATAATTTATTTGGACGATTTGATCCTTCCAGCTAAAGATGAGAAAGAAGGTTTGGAAAAACTAAAGAAGGTGTTTGAGGTCGCATCCAGATATGGGTTGGAGATCAAGTTTGAAAAATGTCAGTTTTTAAAACGAAAGGTGGAATTTTTGGGTCACGTTGTCGAAAATGGAACGGTGCGCCCTTCAGTTGCAAAACGATAGCTGTCAAGAGGTTTCCTGTACCAACGACTGTCAAACAAGTCCAAAGCTTTTTAGGACTTACTGGCTACTTTCGAAAATTTATTCCGTCATACTCTAAAATAGCGAAACCTTTGAGTGATCTAATTAGAAACGACAATCGATTTGTCTTTGAATGACCTCAAATAGAAGCATTTGAAAAGCTTAAGCAATTATTGACTGAAAGTCCAGTATTAAGTATTTTCCAGCAGGGAAAAACAACCGAATTGCACACGGACGCAAGTCAACAAGGCTACGGAGCCGTCTTACTCCAAGAGGCAGAAGATGGAAAATTGCATCCTGTTCAATACATGTCTAAGAAACTACTCCGGCAGAGGAGAAGTATAGCAGCTATGAACTTGGAGTTCTTGCTGTTGTCAACGCTTTAAAGAAATTTCGTACCTACCTTATGGGAAATCATTTCAAAGTCATAACGGATTGTCAGCGTTTCAAAAGACTATGGACAAAAAGAATTTGGTTACTCGTATAGCGCGATGGGCATTATTGCTGGAAGAGTTAGATTATGAAATTGTGCATCGTTCCGGCCAGAGAATGCAACATGTGGATGCCCTTAGCAGATATCCAGTCGCAATAATTACTAACGATACTCTAACCACAAGATTAAAAAGGGCACAACAAGAGGATGAATACACTCAGAGTCTAAGGTCACTGATTGAAACAAACAGCAATTCAGACTTTTTCGATAAAAACGAAATACTTTACAAATATGTTGAAGGTCGTGAATTGATAGTTGTACCAAGAGATATGCAAACTGGGATAATAAAGTTAGCACATGAGAAGGGGCTATATAGAATAGTTAAAGTAAAACTAGAGATAGATATGATTTAGAGAAAGTGGGTGATCATGAGGGACCTAAGATAACAAATTCATCTGCTGATTTAATGAAATTTTACTCACCATGATGATGTATTTTTATAAAAAGGGTTTTCTATTCTTTTTAAAGGAACATAATGTGTATTAATGTGCTTTGTTTTCTTTGCTATTAATATTTCATTTTTGAGAGTTGTATCCTTATTTTTAAATTTGAATGTCTATCTTGGAATTTTTATCTCCGATTAATATTAATTTTGCAGAGGCCGATATTTTATTGTATGGTATATAAAATCACTGAGGTCAGTGATTCCCAGGATGGCCAAACATGTAGGAAAGGAGTGCAAGTTTTCTTTTACTTCTTTTGATTTTTATTGTAAGAGATGGCACCACAAATCGAAACCACGTGAGTTTTAGCTGCGCGATACGATGAGGTTATGTATTTATAAAGGGGGCAGAAGAGAAAAACTGAGAGTTGCACCAAAGCTTGAACGAAGGCAGGTCAGAGGAAATCGCTCTCTCCGTTGTTTTGAGAAAGAGTACGTGTTTTCGGAATTAGTATGGTGTTATCTCGAATAATTTAAATCCCCTTGTAAATAGTAAATGTTTTAGTTGTGTTATTAATAAATTAAGTTATTTTAACTCTTCGTGCTTATTTTAACATTAAAATCGAACCTTCCCCTAGACGCCGTCCCATATATATATATATATATATATATATATATATATATATATATACTAGCTGACCCAGCCCGGCGTTGCACGGGCTTTTTATCGAGGGTATAACTTAATCTACATGTTAATTTCCTCCTTTCTTTCTGACGCCAGCACTTCTGTGTGGGTGTGACACGTACGATGTGAATGCATGGCCCGTGAGTGCGTATCATGGCTTTCTCGTTTAACATTTTCCCTTCTCTTGACAAAATCTGCACTTCAAATATTATTTTTCGAAATTACTTTGACTTCTTTGTTTCTTTTCTCTCCGCTTACCCCGGGGTTGCACGGGCTTTTTCCGAGTGAATCACTTCATCCCCAAGGGAATTTCCTGTTTCCCTTAGGACGATAGCACTTATGTGTGTGTGTGTATGTGCGCGATGTGAGTGATTTCCTTAACTATGTCATAAAACTCCCTTTTTCGAAATTTGTTCTTAAGTTGGTGTGGTAATTAGGAGAGACGGGTGAAAGCTCAGGTGTCGTCCTCATCACTTAACCGTGGCTTAAAATTTCGAAGTCCTTCGCCAAAAACTCTCGAGTAGGTGAACAGTGCGAATTTATAAATCACTCACCCACTTTCCAATTCTTTCGTTGCAGTTTTTTAGTCCTCGGAAACGAAAATGTAGCCTTTTTAAAAATAGTTGTATGTTGAAAAAAGACAGAAAAGTAGAAATTTTTCAAATTACAAAATTTCACTACTATTTTAAATCTTGAAGTAAAATTGTGAGGATTTTTTGAAATGTTCGACACATGGGAATAAAGGTTCATGCAATTATCTTTTTTAAAGAAGAAATCATTTAACGATCGATTTAAGTATTTTAAGTGTTTTATTAAAATTTGTTCAAAAAAGTTTTTGGCTTTTTATTTTTTAAATCATTGATTTGATACAGATAAATATTTTAAATGAATCTCAGAAATGTATTGAATACATTCTTTCATCTTAATCTGACATTTATAATTATTTAATTTTGAAAATTATATAAAGAGAAAATAATGAAAATTGAAGCAAAAATAAATTTTTCACTCGCCAAATTTGCTGATTTTCGCATGTTTAAGTCAGAACTTTTTGGTGTAACCCTTGAGTTAGATGTGAAGTTTCAGGCTAGGCTTTGAAAGCTATTTGGCGCGAAATTATTTTTCGACGCCAAGGCTTGGCAAACTGTAAAATCGCGTATTTTTTTATTAAAGTTTTTATTTTTAGGGCTTAATTTTTAAGTTAATGCTTTCAAACTTCACACATTAATTTCGAAAACAAAGGAAATTTAAATAAAAAATGTACAAAAAATACTGTTTAGATTATTTCTTGCAATAACGTTATTTTACGAAAATCACAATGTTTTTTTTAAAATCCGTAATTTTTAAGCAATTTTTTCAATTTTCATACAAAAGTTTGATAACATTATTCTACAAACGCAACAAAAGTTTCGTATGATAATCTTAATAAATAACGAAGTTATTCAATGTTAAGTTAAAAATTTCGACAATTTTTCGAAAAATCTTAAAAACAAAGTTTTGGGCATTTTATTTTTTAAATGGCTTGCTCTAAAAGAAAAAGGTTTGAAGTTATTTAGCGTAGAATATCATTTTCATAGCACGAAAATAAATTCATACGCAGCGATTTCGAAATAATTTTCATAAAAACGCATCAATTTTAACACTATTTTTTTAAAAAAAATCTTAAAAAATAGAAAATATTATTATTTTTCAAAAACAATTATACTGTATCGTGGCGGCGAAAGAAATGATCTTTCCGATTCTGTAATTATTTTTTGACTGATTTAAAAAACAAAAATCGGATGGCTGTTTAAATAACGTCGAGAATACCGAAAAATTTCACCCTCTGTTCATTCACGACGCTAGGCGGGGAAAACAACGCGCAGGGTTAAGACAATTAAGCATTTTAAGGTTTTTAATTAATATCTTTTTAACTAATTACAATATCAGAATGAAAAATAGTTTAGGTCCTTTTCTCAGACCTACTGAATATACGCACAAAATTTCATAAGAATCGGCCACACCGTTTCGGAGGAGTTTGGTTACAAACACTGTGACACGAGAATTTTAAATTATATGTATATATATATGTATATATATATATATATATATATTTAAATATATTTAAAATACGTCACACAAATATAACTAAGCAAATATTCGAAATCATTAATCCTAGAGTACGACATCCCATTTTAAAATATCAATGGCGAACAAAAATAATGAATATCAACGTTTTCAACCGTAATTAAAATTGTATAAGATAAAATTTAAAAAATATCCAAGTGCAACCTTGGACTTAGGACCGATAAGTGGGGTTAAACTAGTTTGATGGCGCCAACCTTCCCCCTATTGCAACTTGGTAAACTAATCTGGAAATATCCAAATTCTCAAAAAATTTAAAATTTAAAATTTAAAAATTTTAAATTAAAAAAATATTTCTCTTTTCAATACCTAAAATAATTAAACTATTCGCCATTGCATTCTAAAAGATATAACATAAAAAAGTTAAAATGCTGAAACAACTTAGTGCATAATAAAACAACCATAAAAAAATCAAAGATTATGCACCGATCTTTGAAATGGTTGTATAGAATGAAAAAACCTCAAAAGTTTGAAAATTCAAATCAAGAATGTAGTATATTCAAAAATTAAATACTTAACAACACCAAAACAGATTACATAAATCATCAAAAAAACTCATCCCAAATAATCCTATTAATAAATGAAATCTGTATTGAAATAGGTATTTCAATTTCTTATCAATTTTTCATTTCTCCTACATCAATCATAACTCCTACATTATTCATTACTCCCGCTAATGCCACGTTATCACCCAAAATATCAATATTCTTACTTTCCAGTTTAAATATATAATATTAGATGCAAGCCAGATTGCATTCAAAAAGTTTTTTGATTGGTCATAAAAATTTTGATTGGTCACTAACAATTTTAAAGTATAGTCGTGTAAACGTAGGTCTGCGTGTGCATCAAAATGTAACCTGTGTGTGGAATGCACATATTCTTCACAGCTGGACCACTAACAAGCTGTCTTTGTGGACCTAATGTTGTGTGGTGGATCTGTGCATTTCGCAAAATCTATCGTGGAATCTGTCGCAAATTGCCAATTTTTATGAGTTTAAAAATATTTTTAAGAAATGTTTTTGATCTATGTATGATTTCAAGAAGTTGATGGGATAATCACTCTGTATGCAATTAAATAAAAATTTCTGAATGTTCTTGAATTTATCGATATATTATGTGTAGTTAAATTATTATTTCTCATCAAGAAATTTAAAATTATGTTTCTAAATATTGATATGTGTATGTAACTATTGAAGTTTGGGATCTTTATAACATTAAAGTTAAATGCATCCCTTTTATCATAAATGTTGCTATATATTTTGTTGTCAATGATATGTAAATCTAAATCTAAGAATTCAAATTTGTTCGAGTTAAAATTTGTCTGTATCAATTTTAAATAATCCGGATAAAAATCAATTTTAGGTTTAAATTCCCTGTCTCGACCAATAACAATTAAATCATCTATATATCTCAACAAAAGGTATGATGGATCATTTCTTCGACCTGATTCATAATGGTGTAAATATAAGTTAGCAAGACTATTACTTGCAGGGCCACCCTGAGGCAAGCCCTTGATTTGTTTGTACAGTTTGTTATCAAAAATAATGAAGTTCTCTTGTATTACAAATCTAATTAGTATGTTGAACTTTTCAAAACCAATACAATTATTTAAACCATATTTCCCATATGCATCTGTAAGTATCTGAATCATATCTTCTATTTCGATAGAGTTAAATAGGTCTTCAAAATCGAATCCATGCACTGAAAATACACTTTGTTGCTCAACCTTCTTTATTACGTCATAGCTGTTTTTTATAATAGAAGTATCTTTAAATTTGTCTATTGTATCCTGTAATATTTTCTGTAAAATTCTTCCCGATTTGAATGTATAAGTATTGAATCCATTTGTTACACTTCGGAATTTGACGGGATTTTTATGAAATTTGGGAGTCAAAAATATATGGGGATATTTAATACTACTGTTAGAAATATCCAATTGTCTACAAAATGCTAATAATCTGTTGTTAATTTCTTTCATACAAAATTTGTTTACTTCATATGCATTATTATTTTGTATATGATCATTTAGTAATTTACTGTAATAATATTTGCATATAATTGCATAGTTTCCTGGGACTTTATCCACGTAAACTATCACGAAGTGTTTTTGTAAATCCTCTATAGGTCTTTTTATTTCTCTATAGGAAATATCCTTTTTTGTTCTAAAATTAAAATTCATTAAGTCCTTGAGGACATAAAAACCATATTCCCTAAAGGCTTGAGTAGGTAAGTTATATTTTACTGCAATATTGAGGATAAATTTGTTAATATCTTCAGATAGTTGTTTTTTTACTATTAAGTTGCTATTGGAAATCATTAAACGAAAACCAGTACCTTTGTACATAATTTCTTTCAACTTTTGATCTTGAACTATCTCTATATTTCCTGTTACAACGTGCCCATGATATTCATCCGCATATTCTCAATAATCACTGCATCTACATACTTTCTGATATACCATTTCCATAATACTATTATAGTTAAATATTGATCTACCACGCTTTTTATTGTACTTGAACGCTCTCTTTATCAACACATTCTTCACTGGGAATAAATCCATGTGTTTCCTAAATATTTCAGAAAAATGTATCCTGTTATATGTTTTATTCATATATGTTAAAGTGCAGTATTCTGTAATATAAGCCTCCTTAGAGTCTGTCTTTATATCCAATTTATTAGCAATATATTTGCATAGATCCATAACTAAGTGTGATCCGTAATTATCTTTTAATCCAATATTTTTTTATTAAATTTAATACTATTATTATTTCCACCTTATTGAGTCCAAATAAAAAATACTTTATTTGTCCAACACTGAAATTATTCTCAAAATCCTGTAACAAATTATTTAATTCCTCTCTAACTGCATCCCTTCCTCTATTTTTCGCTTTTTGTGTCCACCATAAGGATACATAGCGTTATAAACACCTATATAAACATTTTCATACCAAAATCTTTTTATATTATTAGGTACAATCTTAATAATATTCAACACAGCACTTTCAAAACCATGTTTAATAAAATGCTGTATTTCTACCCTACATATATTTTTTGTTGATGTAATTTTTCTAGTGTCTGATCTATGTTGATTAATTCTCAAGTTCATAGTTCCTGATGATACTACATACCTACATACTTAAAACCACAGACACCACATGTCAACATATATACACAATTGAATGTTTTACAGAACTTAAATTCAGAATCTTCATTGTTTTGTTCATGTTGCATCATAGGGCAGGTTTTGCATGTCTTATCCCCACATTTTCTAAAGTTCAATTTTAAGTGATCCGTATTATTATAAAACATGTTATCAAACTTTTCGTTATATTTAAGGTTACTATAATTCAATTCATAATTCCTCCACCTCGATATATCGATATATATATATATATATATATATAGAGAGAGAGAGAAGGACCTTATTTGATTCACTTTTAAATTAAAATGGCAATGTTTTCAAAATTTTAACAAAATATGCGTTATATATAGAAATAAATGGATTATTATCGAACTTTTGTTATGCAGGGATACCGCATTTAAAAAGTACATTTGTAAAACGAATATTTTGCATTATTATAGATTCGAAAAATGTAGGAATCCCTTCATGCAGCCCGTAATTCTGGAGGATGGTTTCACATAATACGCTTGTTACTAACTGCATGTAAAACTGTATTTAAATAATAGAAAAACATTAATTTGAGCATGGATCTTGATTGCAATCACCTCCGGAGGGGGAAAAAGACCCTCACAGGATTTCAAACGTATGCGTATAAATGATTTTCTTATGTCATTATTATATTGTTTCACAAACAATATGTCCTTGCTCTGTTGAAAGTCTATTTACCTACACTGATATATATTACAATTTCTATAATGTAACCAGTCTTAACTATTTGAAATAAAAAATGGATATGAGTATTTTACAAAATTCACATGTTTAAGCAATCGGCATTAAAAACTATTACACTCATATATTGGAAATACATTACACACATTAATTTCCCTTCTTTAAAAACTTTCATTTACAAACTTTATTTGTTAGAGAATTTCTCAGATGGATAGATTTATATCTATATAAAGTTTTTAAATAAAATGTAAAATTTTAAAGTATTCTTTGTTCCGAAATTTTCAGTATCCATGATACTGAAATGAACATATTCATTTAATTTATTCATGACACTTCTTTAAAGCAGAGACGGTTGAAACTGGGAAACTTAAAGGAAGCTGTTTTGACCCGATTACTTTGCTTGAAATACCTCAAGTTCTGCTTACGCATTTTCCATCTCTCAAGAAGGATTCGCGCGAATTGCATCTACACTTTTTTGCAAACCTATCATACACCAAATTTGGTCCACACTTGTTCCTCCGATCTGTCAATACAAAAAGTTTTACGAAAAGTGGGCGGTCAAAAATGTGCTCTTTTAGTGTGATAAGGCTTCCTTCGCATTTGTGTTTTGAAATATCTTCGAAATTACACAGAGCGCAATGAGGATTCTTGTACCACCTCATCTCCTCCACACCTTCGAATCCGATTCTGGCCATGTAGTTCCCCTCGCACTTTTCCTTCACGGAAAGGTCATCCCATTCTTTCGGACAGGTTGTGATCATTGCTTTGCATCTTCTGACATCAAGGTCAGGGACCGGATTTATTTTAATCGACACGTTCGAAAAAGATCCATCTTCTTCGAGTACCACCCAAGATTTCAAAGTAGTGTCATAAAGCATATCTGGCACCGAGGAGGAATTCTTGATGCGTTCTGTTTTCCCACTCAAACTTATGCTCCAGAAAACAAGCTGGTCTTCATGAGTATTCTCATTACAAACCGCGCAGTAGTTCTTATAAGATTTCCCCGTTACTGAACAGGTGACAGGAATCATAAGGAATAGGTCATTATTCTCTTCGGCACCGCTTCCACAAAGACTTTCTGAAGGAATGTCTTTGTTCTTGCATTTATCAATCATGTAAGCGGAGAGATCCACTCTTCCGTACACCGGAAGACATTCATCCTCAGTTTTGGGACTTGGGATGAGAGTGGCATTCCTAAATTCCGAATCTACGCAACAGGTAATGTACTCGGTACAAATGCGTTCGCAGTCACAGGTGTAAGAGCCCAGTTCATCAGAGTCCCGGAAAAAGACATCACAGAGTCTAGATACTCACAATGAGCTTCCATTTCTTTGAGATCATTCAAAGAAACGTCTACAGAAGAATCTGCAAGTACCGCGTTGTTACTGAAAAGCATAAATACTTGAAGCATCTAAATCATTTTGACACCACAGAAGATGGAAGCAGTCTCCATTTTGATGAGGTCTGAAATGAGGGGAAAAAAGCAATGAAATCAATTTCTGAGATAATATTCAATCGAAAAACATTAGTAAACTTTGCATGATCTTTGTAACAAATCATCTACATTAATTTCTTTTGCAAAACTGGAACTTTTATATTTCTATCGAGAAATAGAAGTCCCATCCACAAATGTTACGTACCTGCCTCATCTCATAGCGGCCAGAACGAAATACAGTTTCTAACCGTACTTTTGCAACTGCAACGGCGATAAAACATTATACCACCGAGGGTGGGAAATGTTTTATTCATTTCATTTGAAGTCATTCTAGACAGACAAAAGTATGCCATTTCCCTAGGAAATTATTTTCAATGTTTTAAAATTAAGGGAACCGGGACTTTCTCGATGGCGCAAAACATGCAAAATTTCGATTTAGGATGGAACATTATTTTCAAAAACAAAAAGACTCCATAAACAAAAAAATTGTGTCAAACAATCTACATACTTTTGTTAATATACCATAGCATAAAATTTTTAAATGTGTACAATATTTTTAGAAGAAGATGGAAGCAAGTTGCCCCAAAAAATATGGTATTTATTGATGAAAATTAACTATCAAAATCATTTCCATAAAGTGTGAAAAACTTTTTGTATTCTCATGTTGATAGTAAATAACAAATAAATGCAATCAAATTTTTACAAATATTTTATTCAATAAAAACCTAAATGTTAAATTCATCATTTCATACAAATGAATAATTAAAAAACAAAATTCCTCAAACTAAAGTTATATAAGAACCAAAAAGCAAAAAGAAAATAATATTCAATATATCTCCATCAAAAAAGCAGCAATACATGAAGAACTTGAATACTCTAAGAAGCAAAACAAATAACTTTTAATCTTTATAAATGTGTCCTTATTTCACAAATTGTTAGAAATAATTAAAATTTAGTTGTCATATATTTAAAATTACAATTGCGAATAAAATTATGCTTCATGTTTAATACCACCAATGTAAACTCAAGCAGCTTTACATAATGAAAGATAGAAATCGGAGTATTTCATCAGCACTGGTATTCAGAAGGTTTAAAACCCCTTCCCTCGTAAGAGTTTTAATTTTTAGCATAAAGATTTCGTCTGTGTGCTTTCTGTACTTATTTTTTACAACAAAACTCCTCCTGTACAGATAGTTTGTATACACCACTGTCCAGTAACCTAGTTCATAGAAAGAACTTTTCATGCGTTTTCTTTTTTGTAATAACTATACAAAGAATAAATACTGGTAACCATTCTTTACAAATGCGACAATTTTAACTTTATAGCATTTTGCGTCAAATTTGAAATTTTGCAACAAAAAATATTTAATTTTTCGCTCGCTGAAATGTGGATTCGTGTAAAATATTATAGTCTTGAATGCATATAAAGGAGAATGTAGATATACAAGTGAATGCGCTTACGTGCTCATAGATTAATTTGCTTTTTTGAATTTAAATCATCAAGTTCTGTTTTTTAGGGAATCAGTTCTGAATTGATGTACTGTATTTCCCCCTGTTATTTGAAAAATGCTTTTCTTTCTATATATATTCAGAATTTTTTTTGTGAGGGGAATTTTCTTTAATTCATGCTATTCTTGAACCCTCGAAAACATCACGATATTTAATTCTTCTCTTTTACCCACCAAATGGGAAATACAATTTTAATAACTTAATCTTCTCTCAGTGTAATGAATGAATTTCATAATGAAGACGCAATATTGCATCAGCCACCAACTTTGACTCATCAGCTCGTGAAAACTCAAAAATCATATAGTTAACGAATGTTTGAGAAGCTCCCGTCTAGAAAGATAATAAAGCTGAGATCTCTGGAATGATAAGGAAGATTGCTTTTTTCCCAATGTAACTTGTCCGATTTATACCACATGCTCCACTAAAAACAAAAGAAAGTTTAGCTCGCGCGAGCCACACATGGCTGGCTCTTTGCATAGACTTCCTTTTAACTTCTTCAGACTTTTGCTTGTAAGTAATATTGAAAAATTATTATGTATACTGAAAATTATTTTTCTTTTTCCTTAATAATAATGTATTGTAAAAATTAATATGTACAGGTATGGAACAAAATAATAGTAACATCCATTTAAAACGGAGTCATCCATCGACTGTGAAATAAACCAGTACTACATTTCACAACAGTATGCTACTTAAGGCGGTATCACACGTAAATTTCCCGTGCAATTTTTTGGCCCAACCTTTTACCGAATCTGAGGTGGAAGGGATACCGTAAACAAAACGACATGCTCTGACGTCAGCCATGTTCTTTCTCCACATTGAAACATTACTCGCTGATTTTTCTGTTTCGAAAACGACCATCCAATATTATTTCTTTTATTTCGCTCGTGCTTTTGTTTATGGGGGTAAACAGAAATGGAGCATCATTCTGTTTAAAATATTATACGCCATTAAAATATTGTGCACCACTAAAATATATTACGCGATATTTTATGTGAAGCTACCACCTTTACCGCCATCCTGTTTATGACGTAGGGTGCCGAAGAACCCCATTGGCTGAAATTTCAAGCAACTTTCTCAGCTCACTGTCAAAAAGTTGTTCCAAAGCCATTGCTATGGCAACGGAGTAACAATTGCACGAATTGGACCAAAAATTGCACCCAACGTGTACGTGTGATAAGGCCTTTAGTGACGGTGAAAGGGAAGGTATCAGTTAAGCATTTGACAATGTGAGAGTTGCATTAAAAATCTGTTCCTAGCAAAGCGTCATTCTATCCGACCACTCCGACGTGAAATGAGGCATGATAGTTGGAGCTCGTCTCGCTCCTGGTGCGTGCTTGTCCAGAACAGCCCACCTTGTGGGTGTTTCATTATGTCAAGGGGTATAATAGTCTGCACAAATCTGGGTAACTGGTGTCTACTGAGAAGCACAACAGTGGGCCAAAGTTGAAGTGGAAGGACCGTGAAGAGAAGAGTTACCTGAAAGGCGCAAGAAAACAGATCATGTCCGATATGAATACTCACCTCCAGAAACCTGTATGCATGCAAAACCCTTCAAGGGAGTTGCATCTTGCAAACATTCATGGCAGAGTAGCTATTCCAAAACCATTAGTTAAGTACGGAATGCTATGAAGAGACTACAGAGTGCCGAGACCACCTAAACTAAACACAACTACAACGGGAACAAGTCATCTGGTCTGATGAATCCTCATTTACATTATTCCGGCCCACCGTACCTGTATTCATCTGTCGAACACCGGCACAGTTGACTGCCTAGTTCCAACTGTGAAACATGGAGGGGGCTCTGTGATGATACAGGATGAAATACCATCCTGTGAATTGGAGCATCTCGTTGTCTTGGGGGGGGGTGATCATTACCGAAGCATTCTCGCAGATCATCCCTATGATTTAGAACCTCTCTCTGGGAGAACTTCCTGTGTTCCAAGAGGACAAAGCCCCTGTTCACACGTCTCGCTGTGTTCAATAGTACACTTGATGATGAAGTAATACACTTGATGATGAAGTAATACACTTGATGTCCCTGAACTGAACATCATTGAGTGCTTGTGGGGTTCCTTAGAGAACAAAGTCTGTGCTCAGTTTTCTCCTCGACGCATACTATCTGACCTCGAGACTGCCCTGCACCAGGAATAAGTGCGAATCCTTACTGTGTTCAAGACCTTTATTTTGCAATCCCCCGTGGAATGCAAGGTGTCATTCAGGCCAAAGGTGGCCCAACCCCTTACTAATAAAATCTTTTCATTTTCTTCAAAGGTGTTCCTATTATTTTGTCCTCTACCTGTATTTACATATACATTAGAGAGCATTATGATAATGACTTATGTATTAATTTTTTTGCATTTACAAAATTTGTTGCAAATTAGCGAAAGTATTAGGATTATTTGTAAAACGGGAAAAGGTCCACTTTTTGGTAAAAAAAAATCGCCCTAGAAAGATTCCCCTTAAATTTATTTCCACTCTTAGAATAATTTATGTTGAATAATGCACAAAAAAAACTTTGTTTGAATACTCCATGGGGTTTCAAAAATATTTTCGAATAGAATTACAATTCAGCAACAAATTTTTATTTGTTTCTAATATATAGAGAGAGAATGAGAGAGGGAAACGGACAGACAGACACAGAGAGAGAAGGACCTTATATGACTCATTTATAAATTCAAATGGTAATTTTTTCAAAATTTAAAAAAAATATGCGTTATGTATAGAAATATATGGATTATTATCGAATTTTTTTAGGCAGGGATACCGCGTTTAAAAAGTACATTTGTAAAACGAATATTTTGCATTATTATAGATTCGAAAAATATAGGAAACCCTTCATGCTACACGTAATTCTGGAGCATTGTTTCACATAATACGCTTAAGAACTGTTACTAACTGCATGTAAAACATTTAAATGATAGAAAAACATTAATTTGAGCATGGCAATCTTGATTGCATTCACCACCGGAGGGGGAAAGAAACCTTTACAGGTTCTCAAACGTATGCGTATAAATGATTTTCTTATGCCATCATTATATTGTTTCACAAACAATATGGCCTTGCTGTGTTGAAAGTCTATGTGCCGTGACTCTGATATATATTCCAATTTCTATAATGTAACTAGTCTTAAATATTTGAAATAACAAATGGATATGAGTATTGTACAAAATTTGTTCACATGTTTAAGCAATCGGCATTAAAAATTATTACACACATATATTGAAATACATCAAACACATTAATTTTGCTTCTTCAAAAACTTTCCTTTACAAACTTTAATTGTTATTGAATTTCTCAAAAATGGAGTTATACATATTTATATAATATTTTTAAATAAAAAGTAAAATTTTAAAGTATTCGTTGTTCCGAAATTTTAAGTATCCATAATGTAACATATTCATTTAATATATTCATGACACTTCTTTAGAGCAGAGACGGTTGAAATTGGGAAACTTAAAGTGTTAAACTTATGCTGTTTTTACTCGATTACTTTGCTTGATATACCTCAAGTTCTGCTTACGCATTTTCCATCTCTCAAGAAGGATTCGCGCGAATTGCATCTACACTTTTTTGCAAATCTATCATACACCAAATTTGGTCCACACTTGTTCCTCCGATCTGTCAATACAAAAAGTTTTACGAAAAGTGTGCTGTCAAAAATGTGCTCTTTTATACCGATAAAACTTTCTTCGCATTTATATTTTGAAATATCTTCGAAATTACACAGAGCGCAATGAGGATTCTTGTACCACCTCATCTTTTCCACACCTTCGAATCCGATTCTGGCCATGTAGTTCCCCTCGCACTTTTCCTTCACGGAAAGGTCATCCCATTCTTTCGGACAGGTTGTGATCATTGCTTTGCATCTTCTGACATCAAGGTCAGGAACCGGATTTATTTTAATCGACACGTTCGTGGAAGATCCATCTTCTTCGAGTACCACCCAAGATTTCAAAGTAGTGTCATACAGCATATCTGGCACCGAGGAGGAATTCTTGATGCGTTCTGTTTTCCCACTCAAACTTATGCTCCAGGAAACAAGCTGGTCTTCATGAGTATTCTCATTACAAACCGCGCAGAAGTAGTTCTTGTAAGATTTCCCCGTTACTGAACTGGTGACAGGAATCATTAGGAATGGGTCATTATTCTCTTCGGCACTGCTTCCACAAAGACTTTCTGAAGGAATGTCTTTGTTCTTGCATTTATCAATCATGTAAGCGGAGAGATCCACTCTTCCGTACACCGGAAGACATTCATCCTCAGTTTTGGGACTTGGGATGAGAGTGGCATTCCTATATTCCGAATCTACGCAACAGGTGTTGTACCCGGTACAAATGGATTTGCAGTCACAGGTGTAAGAGCCCAGGTCATCAGAGTCACGGAAAAAAGCATCACACGTGTCTAGGTACACGCAATGGGCTCCCATTTCTTTGAGATCGTCTACAGTAACGTCTGCAAGTACTGCGTTGTTACTGAAGAGCATAAATGCTTGAATCATCAATATCATTTTGACACCACAGAAGATGGAACCAGTCTCCATTTTGATGAGATCTATAATGAGGGAAAAAAGCAATGAAATCAATTTCTGAGATAATATTAATCGAAATACATTAGTAAACTTTGCGTGATCTTTGCAACAAATCATCTATTAATTTCTTTTGCAAAACTGGAACTGTTATATTTCTATCGAGAAATAGAAGTCACATTCACAAATGTTACGTACCTGCCTCATCTCATAGCGGCCAGAACGGAACACCTTTCCTAACCGTACTTACAACTGCAGCGGCGATAAATGTTATACCACCGCGCGTGGGAAATGTTTTATTCATTTCATTTGAAGTCATTCTAGACAGACAAAAGTATGCCATTTTCCAAGGAAAATTTGTGCCATGTTTTAAAATTAAAATTAAGGTAACTGGGACGTCTGCAAGAAGGAAAAAGGAACTTTTTTGCACCAAAATTTAAATGGTTCTCAGTTAGTTCAATTAAAAGCAAAGGAAGTAAAATTTTTACGTTGATATATCTGTATATTTATGTACTTGCTAATGTAAAATTTTTTTTTAATTTACAAATAAATCTGTTAGAGCAATAATTAATAAATAACTATTTTTTTATTTTTAAGCATGTTCTTACCTTTAGGTACACTTTGCATAAAATCTATTGCATATATATCTATAAAATTTCACGGAGTTTTTTTAAATATAACAATCCATAAAATGAACAAAATGAAATTTTAAATATAAATTTATAAAAATTTAAATTTTTTTTAAATGTAGTGATTTAAATTTTCTTTATAAATTTTATGCAGAGAAGTTATGCTACATCTAAAATTTGTGGATGTTTATTTGAAAAAAAATTCATTCACTTGGTGGAAAATTTGTGGATCTTATATTATACAAAATATCAGCACTATAGGTAAAGTAGATTTTGTGGAAAGTGTACCGGAAACACCAAAAAATGTATTTTGAAAAAATTGCAAATAAAGATATTTTCATCTATGATTTGTAAAATAATATATTTTAATACAATATAAAGCCATTCCATTATTAATTGGATTAGTTTGCATTCTTTCTTAATTTTTAAAATGTAAGTTTAAAATTCTAGATTCTTTAGAAGTCTTTTTAATTACTCTTTCCCTATTTCATCGACACGTGTTATCAACGATTCACACTTTCTTCCATTTAAATTATCGTAGTTTTATGTCCATAAGTTTTAGTATTTTTACTTTACTTTGAACATCATCATTATAGGATATTACAAAATTTCTTACACATATTTTATTGTTATAAAAATACACAAAGAAATGTCTTTCATGAATTGAAGAAGTTAATTTAACGTGTAAATGGAACTCTTTTTAAAAATTATAACAAAAGAATCTCTGTTTTTGTATTCATACATATGAATATTTATTTATTTTAAAGTAAAACCAAAAGTAATAAAAATATAGAGAGTTATTCATGAGCATTCAAATGTTAACAATAAGCAATTAAGAAAAACGAAATGTCTATTTTACAAGCTGTATATTTAATTTAGATAATCCTCATGATCCACTTAATATATAGTTTAAGAACTTCACTGAGTATTTATAAATGCAAAACTAGATATAACTAACATTCCAATGAACAAAATTTTATTTTAAAATTATTTAACTAATCATTTAAATTTTCCGTACTTTTTGTACAAAAAATGTACAATTTTCAATAAATCAGAACATATAATATAGAAAAATTACGTTCTTCGAATAGAAAAATTAGTTTTTTACAATACATATTAAATACACTGCGGATTTTGAAGAAAGAGTACCTGAATCACATTTACAAACATCTGCTTACAATTTTAAAATTTAATTTTCTAGTGTTCTTCTTATCGAATTCTCATAAATAATGCCTTCATAGATGCTGCAAAGTGCCCTCTATTTTTTAAAAAGTAAAATAAAAAAAATGCAAAATTTAAGGCCCCTTCACGTCCCAGTTACCTTAAGGAACTAATCATTCGCACAGTTCCCAGGTTAGAGCAAAAACATTAAATACAAATTGCTTGTGATAAAGGGAAGTTTCATCGATGAGGGGGTATTTTGAAGTACTAGTATAATTCTCATTAAAATTTAGGTTTGCTGCATCATCGTGAAGGAAAACAGTTTTAAAACTGCTGCACATGATTTATGATGTCAGTTTGAATCATTACAAATATTTTTTTGCAAACCAGCCTCTCATAAAATGGAGTGCCTACGGCAGCCAAGTGCTTACGATCACGAACTCGAGGCCGCAGTGTCACGCTTTCGAGTCTTGGTGCGACTGAAGATCTGCCGTGTACAGAAAGCCATTGTACGATCTATCGAGGCGCAATGTCTTCCCGTTAGTGTGGTGTGGAAATTAGGAGAAGGAGATGCCAGCTCAGGTTTCGCCCTTGCCACTTGACTAGTATTCAAAATGACGAGGTTCGTTGCCATAGTGTAGCTTTATAGTGCAATTACACTCTCTCATTCATAAAATGGCATAGTTGAGAAAATTGAGTAGACTTAAAACATTTTAAATGAGGAAAAAAGAATCCAAGAGAGAAAGAGATAGAGTTAGAAGAGGTAGAATTAAAAGAGAAATTGCATAAATCTTGTCAGTTCCATTGAAATCATCATATCAGATGGAGAAAATATATATAAATTTATTTCTTTTAAAGAAAAGGTTTTTATATATCAACTGTTATAAGGCACTTGAGACTGTAACTGAAGCCATGATTATATTGTCAACAACTGCAACCTATTTGGGGTATGAGTTTCATAAAAACATTTACACTCACGCACCATTTGAATATAATTGATAAATACTATAAAATAAAATCATCGCTTATTTATATATTTCTTCCTGTACTTGATTTAGACTTTAAAAATATGAAATATTGCATTTATTTTTCCAAAATTCAAATTTAAATATGATATATGGGGAATATATGTCGGAATTTCATTCATTATTTATAGTCATGGCTTTCAGGCTTTGAATTTTTAAACACACATTTTTTTATACAATATCCTTGTGTGTGTGTGGTTTTCCTTAATAATTATAATTCTATAATTTTAAAAACCAAAATATTTCGAAATATTTTGTCAAAAATTTTAACTTTGTAAGAGCCAAAATAAAGAAATATTTCGTTTTGTTGTAACTATTTAAATTTTGACGAGATTAAGGATATATATTTTATTTCATATCTTAGAAAACTAGCTGATTTATTTTTAGAATCCAGTTGACTAGTAAAATGTTCCGCGATAGTTTCTTTTCACTGTGTGGTTTGATTTATTGTTATATTTTGCTCTAACAATATATTTATTATAAGGATTAAGGATTTAAAACTAATACTTATAAATTACGTAGAGGTAAGAGTTTTCATTTTTACCGTTTATTCCTATTTTTGCAAAATTATGAAACTATCAGTTACAAAAGTTATTTATTTGTAACTTAAATGAATCTATCGAATTTGTGAGAGATAAAAAAATGTATAACTAATATAAAGTTTTTTAATAAAGTAAATCTTGCAAAGGCATTCTATCCATTCTATGAAGGAATTTAAAAAATATTTTAAAAAATGATTTTAAATATGTATCCTATCGGTTTGAATTCATCTAAAAAAATGTGCAAATTATAAGCCACACACAAATTTAAAAAAAAGATGATAGTTTTTTCTTTGTTAAAATTGTACATAAAAATACCTTAAAAATAGTCTACGACGGAATAAATAGTAACTCATCTTTAAATCAATGTATCATTACTTTGTAAATTTTATTAAGATGATCAAAATTTCTTTCAGAGATTGATCCTTATATAAAACTGGCACTGCATTCAAAACATTATAGCACTGTATTAGAAAAACAGAAATTGAAAAAAAAAATGCAATAGTTACTACAATTTGTACATTAAATCATGAATAAAAAAACAATTTACAAAATAAGGAGAGGGTCATCCTCCGAATTGAACAAAAAATTTCTTATCCTTTCATTCATAACTTTTTGAATTAGGGTACATTCAGGAAGAGTCAATCATTGAAAATCTGAATTGAAGAAAAAGCAAATGGTCAAGAATTACCAAATTTTCCCACATCAATAACATTCGAATATTACATCTAAAGTTCTATGGCACAAATTGTAAACAGATTTCAAAATGCTTAGAGATATTTTAATTGGATGTTGAATTTGAAAAATCAATATTTTTGACCGACAGCAACGCATGATTTGGGACAATAGTAAATAAACTATAAATTTTCGCTATTCTAAATTCAATGAAAAAGCAATTATTAGTTTAATAAGGAACTAAACCTTCGGTTTGACTTTACTCTAGTGACCACAGCAGCTGAGAAGTCATTATCACAAACACGGCCTTTGGGTTGTGGGTTCATGTTCTAGCGCCACTGAAGATTCACCGTGTAGAGGATCTGAAGCACATTAAATTCTGTCGTAGCTCAAACTCCTCACTTTGGCGCGTTGGATTGAGAAAGGAGGGGTGGCTCACTTGTCCGAAATGCTTTGCCAAAAGTTTTAACAAGTATTATTTAAATTGGACTTCTGTAATCAACATATATATATATATATATATATATATATATATAATCAAAATTTCTCTACAAGAGAGATGATTCAACATGATTAATACTTAAAAGAATATCAATTGCTAGATAACAAGACAACAGAATTTAGGAGGAGATATGAAAAATTGAAATAACACAGTAAAATATAAAAGAATGGATGCTTCAGTATTATCAACATTGCTGACTTAGGACAGCTAGTATACATAAAATTTTCTTTAAAATAATCTTTCTGTATAAAAGTGGGGTTGAACATGTTTTTTGGCCAGCCAACCTTCCCCCTTTTTTCTGTTAATAATACCGAGCAAATATCAATTGGAAATAATGGATAGGAAATCTAAATCCATTATATGGAAAAGGTAACTTAATCAAAAATTGCATACTGAAGCGCAGAGCCCGCGCTAAATCTGAGTACAATAAACAAGTTATTGCCAGATTCTGGACCCAAATACAATTTCAAAACAAAGCAAAGGCTGAAAAATAGCACTTAGTAAAAGTATGAAAAGAATAGAAATAATAAAATAAGAAATGTAAACATACTACAATTATCTTAGAGACTCTTAATATGGTTTAAAAGTTATAATAAATTCTAAAAAAGTAATTTTATCTAAAACTAGAAACTGGGGGTATTTAAAACTATCTGGGAAGAATAATAAATCTATAATATAAACCTTTTAAAACTATGGAAATTTAATCCTTACTATTTAGAATATCATTATTTAAATATCTATTAATAATATTAATTGGGTAGTTTTGAATTAAACAGTATTTAGTAAAATGTTTATAATTTTTTATTTTTTCTGATTTATTAGAAAATAGAAATTTATTGCGTAGTGTGTAATTAAGAACAATATTTCTGAATATAGATACATACACATTACTCTCCCAATGCGGTACTTTTAGAATATTGAAATTAAAGTCTTCTCGTTTATCATAAATATTAGTAACTATTTTATAATCTTTTAATTTAATTTCTATATCAAGAAAATTTGTTTCGTAACTGTTACTATTTGTCTGTATTAAATTAAAATATTGTGGATAAAAATTAATATTAGGTATAAAGTTGTCTTGCTTGCCAAAAATGATTATATCATCTATATAACGAAAAAAGTAAAATTCTAAGTTGTCTGTGAAACTATTTTCAAAATAATGTAAATATAAATTGGCAAGACAGTTGCTAGCTGGGCCACCTTGTGGTAGACCCTTAATCTGTTGATAATATGACCATTATATATATATAGTCGACTCTCGCTAATTCAAACCTTCGATTATACGAACCTCTCGCTAATTCGAAGTATATGCTCAGTCCCTAGAAAAACTCCTGATATTTCGAACTAAAATAATATGTTTTGGTGCACTCAATATTTCGAAGAAAATTCTGTGGCTGATCAGAATACAACACGTGATAATTCGAAGTGACCTAAGTCTCGACAATTCAAACACTCACTATCATGCAGAGTCTGTAGAAAACAGGTTGGAGCTTACATGTTTTGTGTTGGAGCTAACATGTTGCTATGCTTGTTTCATCTGTAACGTAGCCCATTTGATGACCATCGGAGCTGACCCCGATAACTCTGACAGAAGCTGGTCACTAAACAAACTACGCCACTTTTCCCTCCAAAATCATGCTGATGCGGACGTTTTTTCAAACTTCATTTATTCTAGAAAAATCTATTGACAGAGTTAGATTGAATGCCATAAAACAAAAAAAAAAAAGATAACAGATTTTTTTCGTCAAAAAAAAAAAATCAATTATGTACAGTATGTATTCTTTTAATAGTTGTATTTAATGCATAAATGAATTCTTTTAATACAGGAATTTTAACTTCTGTTTAATATTTATACTGCATATATTATGTACTTTTAAAAGATATTTTAAAATAAGTTTATACGTATGTACAATTGTAGTTTTATATTACATAGTTTCAAATTTAAATGTGCTAGAAAAAAATTTCTTTTCGTGTATTTTGGGAGTTTTTCCCTACCTTCTTGATAATACGAAGTTTTTCATTGGTCCCTTCAACTTCGAATGATCGAGAGTCGACCGTATATATATATGCAGTATAATAAAAAAGTAAGAGATAAAATTTTACTTCCTACAAGGCTAAAAGAGAAATTGGATTTTAAGAAACATATGATGAAAATAAATGGTGCAAAAGAATATCTCAAACAGGATAAAAACAGGCAAAACAAGAAACAGAAGTATAGAGCTACGGAAATTGAAGATACCCAAAGAGTCTTTGGACTAAAAAATGGAGACCTATTATTATTTCTAAAGCTGTCAAATGTATACAAATCTGTAAACACCATCGTTCTTCTTTTCCCTTAGAATCAGTGGCAGTCTAGTAAAACAAACCTTTTTTATACAAATTTCCTGTCTACATATTTTTTGACAGTCAAGTAGCCGATCATTGTAATTTTATTAATTTGGCCCTCGATAGTGCCAAGTTCAAGACCTCTAATGTAAAACATGTCATTTGACTGAATGAATGATACCACTTGCTTAAAAAAAATTGTGGTACTGGTTTATACCAGATGCACGTGTTTTTCCAACTAGAATAACAACTAACTGGTTAGATGACATAATTAGTAACAATATTTTTTCACTTTGAAATTTACTTGCTACTTGATCTTGTCTCTTTAAACATGAAAACAACGATTGTGTGTGTGTGTGGAAACTTGTTTGTAAATTTATTTTTTTCGTTAACTACCGAATCATTTCTCTGATACTGTTTCCAATCCATTCTCAGACAAAGATATTACTCATTTGGGATCCTAAAACCTTTAAATAAATCTGCTTGAAAATATTTTAAATTAAAAATTATTTCTTGTAATAATTTTGAAGATGTTACACTGGGAGAGAATTATGAAGAACAAAGCATTTAAATTAAAATCATGTTATTAGATAAATTTCTAATTCTAGTTTTAGAGCACTTAATTAATTTTTTGTCTCTTTAAAGTTTCAAGCAAAGAGCTAAACTTAACTCAGTTGTATATTATACATTAATGTGTACAAGTATTGAATATTAGTTAAAAACAACTACTTTTTTGATAGGGATGAAAAAGTAATCATTGATACATTCTAAAAATAGATTGTTCTCAATGAAAAGGATATGAATTAATAATTCAAACAGAAACTCTAATGATTTTAACACCACGTGATAGAAATTTAAATTTTTGGGTACAATTTATATTTTACAATGACGATACATTAGAGAAAATTTGTAATAATATCTTTATCTGTGTTTAGCTGTTCATGTTTACATATCCTTACCAAAATCACTTGTGAATTTTAAGCAAATTAAATGCTATAAAATCAATATTAACATTTCATCTAGAACAACTTTTTAAATAATGAAACTTTCAACATAAAATAATTCTTTTTTTGCTGTAGCTGATAGAAATTTTGTAATCAAAATACGGAACAAATAGAGGAATGTCAATTCACGTAACATGTTTTTTACATACATTCTCAAAATGTCATATTACAAGTTATTGAGTTTTTAACCAGAAAGCCACTATTTTTGTTAATTCCCGTATTGAAAGATATAAGACATTTATTTTTATTCAAAACATACATATGGTAATAACTCAAATATCCTTCTTCGAAACAGAATTTTTGAAGTACCGAACAGAAATATTTGGAAATAAAATTTAATATTGAAAAAAAAAAAAACTCAAAGTAGATTAGTTTTTTCATTATTGATAGTTCTATTACATTCTCTCATAGGTATTGCTTTTATGAATGTAAACATTTTAAAGTTAATTTATTATTAAAAGTTTTAAATGAAAGCAATTTATATACCTTTTGAAGAATAATCTTCCTCAGTTTTTCCTGTCCGTTTTTAAAAAAAAGGTTTTATAAGATTTTCTTTAACTGATTGATTGTTCATTAAGTCATTTATATTTTTTATACTTTGTGTAATTGTAATCTTTCTATGATAAACATATTTCATTTAAAACTTTTAGCTATAAGACGACACCGTACGATTTATACAAAAATCTTTGATTGACTGGTTTTTAAGATTTTTTTTTGCTGATAACCAGTGAAAATCAGTAAAACAGATTTTGTCCTTAAAATATAACAAAATGCTGACCATTTAATTCTTTTAGGAAAAGATTTAAAATTTATGAAGGGATTTGAAAATGCTACTGTTTCTATAATAATCGACGTACACGTTTGAAATTTTATTTACAAGTACGTAAAGCTGTGTATAACAAAAGTTACTGCTATCGTCACTGATATTCTTAAAATGTTTTTTTTCTGAATGCTTATTGATAATTCCTTAAAAAATGCGTTAATTCTAATTTCAACTGTTTTTTAAGAAATAAGTATTGTTTCGATTCAAAAATGGAGATACAAACTTTTGCTAAATGTACTATCAGCAATAGGTAAAAAAAATTTCAAAGCATTTGGCACAAAAGAAAAAAGCTTTAGCATTTTAAATGAAAATAAATGAATTATTTTTTCTTTCTGAGATAAATCCGTTTAAAGTGTTTATTTGCCAAAACGAGCATAAAAGTTATCCTAACTCTATATATTTTTTTAAACTTAAAGCATTCAAATTTTATGAAATTATAGAAAATTATATAAAAAATAATCTAGGCTAAAACATTTTATCTGAATTCTTGTCTTTTTGTCAATTAAATCCCCTTAACCTTAAGATGCTTACGTTAATAAAATCAATATGTAAATATCCTTACGTTAATAAAATCAATATACATCTATATAATAGCTGACCCGGCAAACGTTCTTTCGCCTTATAATTATTTTTAGTGAATATTTTGGTAGTCAAATAAAAAACAACTAACTCATTGTAAGTGTGTGGGGAGGTGGTATATGGCTGAAAAAGGAATCGAGCGCTGTGAACGATGACGGCCTATAAAAGTAACAAAACACCAAACATTCATTTTTTGAATTCTTTGTACTTTTATAATTTTAACTAATAAATTTCAAATTACATCTCTATCACAAATTATGACAATTAAAAAATAACATTATCAGTCTCTTAGTGCAATGAAGTGTACGATATTTTTAGTGAGTCCATCTTTAGCCAACACAAACAAACTGGATGGTTTATCCATACCAGAACATGCCACGTATAATGGTCCGTGTGGAAAACACGGTGTGCCCAAATCTAAGCCATAAGCAGACTTCGTTTGGCCTTGAGACTTATTGACTGTCATTGCGAATGCCAATCTAATTGGAAATTGAATCCGTTTGAATTCAATTGGCACATCTGTGGGAATAATAGGGAATCGTGGTTGTAATACATCTTATTCTCGGAACTTGCCATTCAAAATGCTAGCTTCGACAACGTTTTCAATCAATTTTTTCATGAGTAATCACGTGCCATTGCACAGCCGTGGTGGGTTCAAATTACGAAGCAAAATAACCGGAGATCCAACCATTCAGTTGTAAATGGTGCGGTGGCATGCCTGGCGAATCCAATGAGCTCAAAAACTCTGCTGGATAATTTACATCTTCGTCGATATCACAAACTGCATCGATAGATTTGTTGACATCAAGTCCCCAAGCAACAACTACTGAATATACGCACAGAATTTCAAAAGAATCGGTCTGGCCGTTTCATTTATCTCGTATCACTTATTTAAAATAATGATAACGAAGTAAAAAAGACTAAGTTTTTTGCAAATATTTTAGATATTTTTGTTTTATAAACCGGGAAATATATGAATTTTTGAAATAAAGATATGTCCAAAAAATGGCCAAAAAAAAAATTTCACTCGCCAAATTTCGTGATTTTTGATTTGCTATAGACCCCATTTTGCTATTGTAACCCATGAGCAGGGAGCTCGTGACACGTGTTGAAAACTATCAATTTATATGAGATCACTTAACTGAGAACGTGAGAACTATCTTGAACAAAATAGGAATAAATAATTATAGCACTGCAAATTGATGATACATAAATAAACTTTGGCGCAATAATTCTTTAAACATTAGTGCTTTTCGAAATATCATAAAACTCATTTACATGGAATAAAGCTCAACAGAAATGTATTATTTACAACTTCCCTAAATGACAGTGATGTATTTATTTCCTATAATTTTTCTCTGGGTTTTCTTTTTTCTCTGACAGATTAGTATTTTTCTGGCGCGAAACCGATTTTCGACGCCAAGCGAAACAACAGACAGGGGTTTTAAGGTTTTTAATTAATATCATCTCAACTAATTGCAATATCGGAATGAAAAATAGTTTGCGTCCTATTCTCAGACGTACTGAATATACGCACAAAATTTCATAAGATTCGGTCCAGCCGTTTCGGAGGAGTTTGGTTACAAACACTGTGACAGGAATATATATATATTTTATATATTAGATATATATATATATATATATATATATATTTGAGAATGTAATAGAATTAAGAAATATCACACAGACGGGAAAACTAATCTTGTTGTAGGTCTATAAATTTTGAATCTCGATCAAGTTGTGAGATTAACACCTGAACTGAATACCCTCTCTCCAAACTTCCACGCTCTGCCAAAGTGAAGACATTGAACCGTGATAGATTTAACATACATTTCATCTACACACGGCGGGTTTTTAACAGCACCAGAACTAGAACCAACGATTTGACAGAAATAATTTACGCCATTTTTTCGTGACCAGGATCTCTCAACACTTTATAGCATCATTTTTTAAAGAATATCGCTATGCAATATATTTATATAAATTTCGTTCTTTTTCATCTTTTTGTAGTTAGCCTGTGATGCTTAATTTCTCGACATATCATACATTATTTATTGTGCAGGGAAAAAAACACTAAATTTGTAAATTTTAACTGAAAATTTTCAGAAAAAATTCTCATTTTAGAAACTAGAGAGTACTTACTATTATTTAATTATAAATACAATAAAGCTATTGTATATGAAACACTAAGAAACACAATACAAAAGCACGGCCTATATTTTTTTTCTATTTTCCGAAAGAGAACGTCTTACTTTCAGTATTTTCAGTGAATGGATCATTTCAGCTAATATAACTTAAAATACACAATCATTTATAATTTTTCCTTCAAATTATCGCTTAGACAATATTACTAACCTTAAGACAGCGTTGAATCAACAAGATTTTCTCATCCGTCTGCTATGCGGCACCTTTACCGATTAAACTGCTCGAGAGAGAGAGAATGTTAGGTTAATATCCCACTTTCACACAACGACGCACTTTTAAAGAAAAGTGCTTAGGAGGAGCCAAACCGGTATGAACAAATTACTCCTGCTTTTGTATACACTCAACTGCCACGAGTCTAGAACCAGATGACCGAAGGTCATTTGGATAGAAGAAACTCATTTGTGAGTCTTCTCACGATTTCTTTTAGTTCCATAATAAATCGATTCTCTGCGTGAAGTCTGACTGTCTCTTTCAAGGTCAAAGAGTTCAAAACCAATTTTCTATTAAAAGACGACAAGGGGGAAATAAGGGCTGAAAAATTCGATATTTAATTTAGAATTGCGAAATCCAGCGATATTGTACAAGTTCACTTGTACTGCTCAATGTAGACCCATACGAGCGTAGATTTAGTTTCTTATAGTTATTGTACTACTAAACATTGCCATACACACCTAACTAAACTTCAACGATGTTGTTTCTAAATCATATTACAATCAAACGTCTATTTTAAGGAATTGAAACCGTTTTGTTTCTGAAACTTCTTGATACGTAAATGTATCCCTGAATATATAAAAAGTTATACAATCGTAAAATATAAATAAATATCCCCACGCCTCGAATAAGCCTCTATTATGTACTTGTACTGTATAAACTTATTTCATCTTTCATTGTTGAGCGCATGTCCCTCAAAAAATCTCTTATTGGCCTTTATTTCACGGGCTCTCGGGGGGAGAATAGAGGGTTGAAAGTATAAACAATATTGAAATATACATAACTCTTTGAAATTAAAATTAAATAATTCTAATCTTTTACACATTATATATAAAAGAATGGGACTTCATAAAAGTGTAAAATATATTAAATATAAACATATTTTAAAAATTATAAGAATATGAAAATAAGAAATATTTCTATAAGAAATATTAATTAAGTTTTACATTGCGCATGCTATTTTCTAAAATAGTAGCTTTAATTACTAGCAATAAGTTGATATATAAAGTTGAATATATCCTCATTACACTGTAGTACTTTTAAATAAATAGAATAAAAATTATATTTTTAAAAAAATAAAAAAATAACATTTTCAAATTTTTTTTTTAAATTTCAGTATTTTTCAAATATTTTGAAATATAAGAGATATATTATTCTTAAATTACTAGGGTTTAAAGAATATGATACATTTGTTTAAATGTATCATATTCTTCTATCCATTCAAAGGCTTCTATTTTAGAAAATAGCGTGCCCAACGCAAAAATTACTTAATATCTATTACAAAATTATTTCTTATTTGCATATGCTTATAATTTTTAAAGTACAATTACATTTCAAATATTTTGTACTTTTTTGAAACCATAATTTGTAAATAATGCGTAAAAGATTCGAATATTTAATTTAAATTAAAAAGAAATATCACTGTTTGAAAATTGTTTATATTTTTACCCCTCAAGACAAAATTAACACCCCTGAAGCCCCTTAGAGAGCTGGTTCCCTCATCATTCATTATCAGCCTTTTATCGCCGCGTACCGATTATAATTCTACCTCAGCTCGCTGAAAGATGTTGACTGTTTATATTTTGGATTGTTTTCATTAAATAATTTTAATTTAATTGTATTTAAACAGGCCTCGAAAACAAAATGCAGTGACTCCAAAAATAAATATAAATCGATTAAAGCTTTTAACTTACTAGAACGCGCTATAGTAAATAAATGGAAATAATTGAGAGGTTCTTTGGGCGGTCAGGTACCATGGGATCGACGGACCAACACCAGTTCGTGGCCCGATGGTTGGGGACCACTGACCTACATGACCAATACCTGTATCGAATAATCTTTCTTTTTAAACAGTTGACCCTCAAAATAACTTTCATTGATCAGCTTAGCAGAATTAAGTTTTAAAAGATCTGTCTTGTCTTTGCATGGTGTAACAGTAGTTTCTTTCTGGTTGAAACTGAGCAAGAGTCATTTAGACACTTTTTTTTTTGATAAAGTAGAAAACACTAAAGTGCTCATAAAAGTCATTACTTTATTCATTTAAATTCCCTTTGAGAAAAGGAGCTTATTTTGGTGAATTGAGTAGCATTTTGTACCATTTTCTTTTATAACTTTTATGAAACTTCGTATGTGTAAACCGACTTTATGTAAAAACATTTAAAACATATTCTAAAATCAATTAAATGCAGTAAAAAGGAGTAACATCACATGAATAACTTTCAAATGCTTTTCTGATGCTTTAAATTCTCTTTCAATATTTTTTTTTACCAATGCGGCTGCGTATTGGTATTTTTTACTTTTATAGACCTAGTTAATTCCCCAATAGCTAGTATCAGTTTTAGTCAACAACCTTCTCTCAGGTGTCGCCCGCGTCACTTGACGACCATGGTTCAAAATTACGCGGACCGTCGCCAAAAGCCCTCGTGTAGTTGAACAGTGCGACGTTAATATTCACTCACTCACTCATTCACTTCCAAAACATTGTTATTCCCCAGTAAAAAGAATTGTGACTCATTTGTCTGACGTTTATAATAAATTTTGATTTTTCTTTTCTGAATCATCAATCCCGAATCATTTTTCTGAATTATCATGTTAAGTCAATATGTTCTTCTCTAACGGGGCTGCGCATTGGTATTTAACCTTTGTAGACCTAGTTCATTCCTCAGGAGCTATTATCATTTTAGTGCGGCACCATATAGGCGATACCAATTACTGCAAATAAATTTGACGCCCAGTTTCTTCCCCAGAGAGAGGCACCTGAGCTCTGGCGATGCGAAATTGTTTTTAGGATTTTAATTTTTCCGAGAGCACTCAAACTAAACCAGCATTCAAGGTTTTTTTTTTACATGCCGTATAATCATACGGCATGGCCACTGTCGATTATCTGCATCATGAAAGTCCACCGACTTGGACCGAGGTCGAACCCACAACCTTAGGAGCAGAAAGCCAGCGGTAAACCAACCACGCCACCTCCAACTGTTAAAACAATATAAAAGATATATTTTTAAAAAAAATTTCTGTTTCTCTCTTTTTTTTCCATACATCAAAAGTTAAATTTAGTAATATTATTTTGTTATTATTAGTCTATTCTCATGAGCTATTTTTGTTTTTTGAAGTCTCGAAAAGGCATTTCTTCAAAATTCTTTCCGAATATATTTAAAATTTGTGAATTAACTCAGGTGAGAGATTTCAATGTTTTCTTCTTTTTTAATCTACAGAGAGATAAATTTAGTAATATTATTTTGCTATCTTTATGAGTATATCTTCAAATTAGGTTGCATGAATAAAAATTTAAATGTTGTTGAAAATATTTCGAAAATACATTTTTTGAGGCCAAAAGACAGAATTTTATTGGACTGAGAAATTTCCAATGTATTTATTATTTTTTTAATATTGAAGTCTGTTTTATTTAGTATTTTTATAAGAGTTAATTTCAGTGTTATATGTTATTTCTAGAGTTATATGTTAATAAATTTTTTTTTAAAGAAAAGGAAGCCTTTGTGTATAAGTAAAAGAAGTATATAAGTAAAAATAAATTAGATTGTATATAAATATATATAAAATTTAGGTACATCCATTCTATTTTTTGTATGTGCTGTGTACAGGTATATGTGAGTTTGTTGGAAAAAAAGTTTAATTCAGACTTCCTAATTTTAATTTTGAAAAATCTACTTCCTTAGAATGTCCCACCAATCTCGACACATACAGTCGACTCTAGATAATTGAAACCTCTCGATAATTCGAAGTACATTCTCAGTGCCTAGAAAAACTCTTGATATTTCGAACTAAAACAATACGCTTTGGTACACTCGATATTTCGAAGTAAAATCTATGGTTGGCCAGTCTACAACACGCTATATAATTCGAAGTTATCTTATAAAACTCTCGACCATTCGAATACTCACTATCATGTGCAGTCCTGTAATAAACAGGTTGGAGCTTACATGTTTTGCGTTGTGTTGCCTCCCCTGTAACGTAGCCCTTTTGATGATCACCTGTCTGCAACCCCTTCTTAGTGTTTTCAGGTTCCTCAGACGAAAAAACATTTTTATTGGGTTGATTCCTTTAAATGAAAAACAAACAAATCGCTTCTGTTGTGAACCGTCCACATCTTTCGTTTAACACGTGGCCTTGATACACATGTGTTCAGAAAGAATGATGTGCTATGGGAAGTAGAGATGCGTAAGATTTTGTATGAATGTATTCTCTTACTACAGGACTTTTAACTTCTGTAAAATATTTATGCTGTACAATATGTACTTTTTACAAATACTTAAAATAGTTTTATACATATGTACAATTGTTGTTTTATTACATAGTTTGAAATTTAAATGTGTAAGAAATTTTTTTTCTTTTCGTGTACTTTGGGAATTTTTTCTACCCTCTTGATAATTCGAACTCTTGATAATTCGAAGTTTTTTATTGGTCCCTCCAACTTCGAATGATCGAGCGGGGACTGTACATACATTAAACATGAAAAATACAGTAATTCAATGGAAATAAAATAGGGGCTTTTTTATTCTGTTTTAAATTTCACAATAAAATTTTAGAAAATCTCAAACACGTTGATTTTTAATTGACATGGGTCTTTATATGAATTCATATTGTACTACTTTTATTGAATTCATTATGTACCACTTTTTCTTTATGATGAATTAAGTTTTGTTTTGATTTGTTTCACTAAATAATAATGTTGAACCAATTTTTTTAATTATATTTCTAGTTTTATTATATAATTTCAACTATGCTGATGTATAAGTATTTTCCATAAATAGTCCAGTCCTAATCCCGAGATTTAGATAATATAATCCCAAAATCCCGGGAGGGAAAAAAATGACCTCCTTAAAGACATGTAAATTTTTAAAACAATATTGTCATTTATCTTGATCAAGTATTTCAAACTTCGATGCAACCTTTCTAATGATCCTTTTACTTCAAAAAATCTTTTTTATCACCTTTCATAAAATGCATCAAAAGAAACTGGATTTAAGGAAATTACATGTTTATAAAAAAAAATTACAATACTCAATACGAAGTTGAAATCGAAGTAAAATATCTGGAACCTAATTAGTAATCTCAAAAAGTAATAATAATTTAAATGAAATCAACAATACTAATTGCCAAAACATTCGCATAACTAGTACTTAAATTATATATTCGGTCATATCCTCAATCTAAATCATTGCTTAAAAATAGCACGTGAAAGACTTGAATCATGGGATTGCCTGATATTCTTGCTACATTTCACGGAAATTTATATATTAGCATTTTATCAATTTAAAATCGACTTTCGTGACAAATACCCAACCGCGTGGGTGCAAACAATAGTTCTTTCTTTATCTGCATTCCATACAAATGGGAGTAATAAAAATTAAATGTATGCAAATGAAACCCATTTCATGCAAAGCTGAAACACAGCAAATTTAAAAGATAAGCTTCAGAGATTTCTTGCTCCATACGACGCAAGGGATTTTTATGTAGAGATTCTTATCTCAGACGAGATCAATGCAACAGTGATGTTAAAAAAGGAAAACTTTTCCTCTTAAATCCCAAAACGAACTTTGGGGTTTATCCGAATAATTTGTGTGATGTCCCTAAATCACTGGATTTTATATTGTATAAATTATACCAATATTTACACAGCCAAATGAGATGCTTTTAATTATTAAATAATTAAATTTTAACGTTCTAATTAAAAATGTCTTTCTCAGGGCAGGGCTTGACTGGAAGCTGGCCCACAGTCTTGGTCTTGAGGGAACAACTCGTATAGTATACAATCATGATCCGAGTAATTTTAATCGTCAAATACTGCAGGACATATTTTCCAAGATTCTAGAAATATTTCTCCAAATTTCGAGCCATCTGGGAACAGTGGCAAGACTCAATTATTATGACATGTTTGTCTTCCGTGTTCAGACCTCGGCCTAACACCCTTTAGTCGAAAGGTGGAGGTCAGTTAGTGCCTACATTTGACAGATTGTAAATCATGTATATTTATTTCTTACCAGTTATCGTTTGTACGAGTATTTGTGTAATATGCTGTTTACTTAAGACTACCCCAAAATTGTAAGTTTTACCAAAAATTGACATTTTTTTATGATTTATTTTATAGGCCATATTATAAGCTTTATAAAAATATCAAGTTTATTATTTTTCGTTCACTAAAACAAAAACTACAAGTGTTTTAGTAAAAGCAGATGTCATTACTTTAAAACGCGTTTTACTTGAAATGTGTTTTTTTAAAATGCTCAAACGGACCAACGATTGCTAAAAAAGTTTTGAAAATAATTAATTGAAATTTTTTTGTGTAGGTTCTGTATAATAGTAGAAGTGTTTTAACATTCAGATTTATCAAGCACTGTTTTATTACGAAATTTACAGTCCCTTATGTTAATGCAATCACTGTTTTTTTAAACAAATTCATATAATAACTAAGATAAAGTGCTCTAGTTTTTGTAAAAATTAAAATGTATCTTATCCTGAAGGTCATTTCAAAAATGAATAACATATAAACACATCAGAATTAAAAATTTGTTCATAAATTTTTGGTGCAGAATGGGCCCTATTTTTGTTATTTTTTGTAAATTTTTACCCATTTTTTCCCATTTTAGTAATCATATATAATTTCTTTTTCTCTTTTTAATATTAGCATATTTTTCTTAAAATGTACTAAAAAATTCTAAAAACAACGAAAATTGTCGCAAGTAGTCGGATACCTTAAAAAGATCTCAGATGCAGCTTACATTTGCTTAAGGCCACAGGGCCTCAAGAGACATCATCAGCCTCATAATTAAACGTTTAAAAACATTTGCTCATTAATTTTCGTTTTTTAGAAACTACTGATTTTAGAATGGGCACGGTATAATTTCGACTTTAAAAGGTTTAATAACTTTCCGAGCCCATTACTGAATGAACTAATAATAAAAGAGTTTTCGGGTTCAAAAAGTTTCTTACACTTACAATCTATAATGAAAAAAACCATTTATCTTTAAAAAAAAAAAACTGAATTTCGCTGCAAAATAGCATTTAGACTTTATTCCAGCTGTCAGTGCAATATTTTTTAAAGAAAGAAATAGGGATTAGTGTTAAGTTTTAAGTTATTGTATATGAGGTTTTATTGAAGGTATATTTTTAACCACACGTAGCAAACAAAAAAAGAAAACGTCTGGTTTCCCCAGATTACAGCTTTGGGATATCAGCGATGGATTCTATTTCTTTCCAAGCTGCTCCTGTACTTGAACAATTTTCCGGTAGATGTTTTCAAAAATGCCGACAGATGCCCAGACCGAAATGCCCAGCCAGCAGCCCATTAGGCCTCCGATGTAGCTAAAAAGTTCATCTGTCTAAAAAGAGATATAAAAAACTTAATAGATTTCAAGTACACATGAGCAATGATTAAAACATATGTGTTTGCGTGTATTATATATGCCTAATTTATAGCACATTCAAATTTTGAGGATGGTAGATTCGCAGCAAAATATAATTTTAAATTATTTATTAAGATTGAACATTATTATGGAAATAGTTCCACTTAAGTTTGGATAGCATGTTTATCCATGAGATATTTAGATTTAATTATAAAACATCGCAAAATGCTTCTGAAAAATTTAAAACTAATTTAAAACTACAGTAGAACGTCGTTTATCCGAATCAATTGGGACCGGACACCGTTCGGATATGTGATTGTTCGGATAACCGAAAACCGAATGCGATCCATGCAGTACATGATACTGGACACTATACAAATATTGAAAATCACCCCCTTTTGGAAACGTGCTTGAAGAAAAAGCAAAATAGGTGCAAAATGTTGCTATTTTACCTTGATTGGGGGAAAATAATCACTTATTTTTCGTTGTACCATTGTACACCTTCGTTTTTTCAATGCAAGGTCTCTGATTCTTTTCAGCAGCAGTAGTTGAGTAGGACAGAACTCTGATTGTTGTTCGTACAGAGCTACCTCTCTAACGCAGAAAAGCGTCAGCATTTGCCACTTTCGTTGTTGTTGTCCTCGTCTTCATCCGCTTCATCGTCGAAAGGGTCGGATTCTTCTTGCACGGGTCACAATCTCGTCATCATTTAGCATTTGAAATCTACAGTCTTCTGCATCGCTACGGCCAACGACAGGCGTACATCTAGAAGTCCAACATGTCTCTGGTAACTTTCAGGAAGGACACGACAACAACAACGTTATTCAAAGAGCAATTTTAAAAAAAAATAAAGATTTGTTGTTCTTGTAACTCATGCCACTTGATCGGCATAGGTCAAATCGAGACCTACGAAATTTATCATGGCAAAAGGCTAAGTGACGCCTGTCATTAGTCGTAGTTTTGAGCACCATACAGATGACAGTACGATTTGTTCCATTTCCACCCCAATTTTGAGGGAGGATACCCTGGGGTTTCAATAGTACATGAATTTTGTTTTTGTTTTTGCCATTGAAAAGTCAATATCTTACTCTAATTTCATCTCCTAGTTAAAAAGATTAAACCGTATAGTTTGACAGATTAATTCATAATTTCTAGGACAGGAATGTTTTTACACGTGCCTTGCTGAGCACACTTCCGTAAAATCACGTCGTTTATCCGAATCAATTGGGACCGGACACTGTTCGAATACGTGATTGTTCGGTATACATTGCGTGGTGCACGGGGTTTCTAAATGTTAAAAAAATATTGAAAATCATCACATGCGGGACTTGATATGGGGAAAATAATCCCTTATTTTTCGCTGCACCATTGTACACCCTCGTTTTTTCACTGCAGCAGTAGTAGTTGAGTAGGGCAGCACTCTGATGGTTGTTCGTACCAATCCATAGCTCTCTCTAACACAGGAAACACTTCAGCATTTGCTACTTTCGTTGTTGTTGTCCTCGTCTTCATCCGTTTCATCGTCGACAGGGTCGGATTCTTCTTGAAAGGAAGTCACTATCTCGTCATTATTTAGCATTTTAAATCCACAGTCTTATGCATCGCATGCAATCCAGGTTTCTACATCAACAAATTTCAACAAAAGAGCACGTATACACCCCCTCACTTGGAAACAAACTGACCTAATATTCAACGCAGATGTTTAGCAAATCCCACAACTGAAGTTTCCCAAATATCCCTCACCTTGGGTTTTCCCGTCACTTTTGGCCTCACACGAAACAAATGTTGAGCATTGCACTGTTCGAAAACTTATCCAGACCTTGGTTCGGATATTTGACGCTCCGGATAACAAACGTTCGGATAAACGACGTTCTACTGTAATTATTTCCCAACACATTAAAAAGCATACAAAGATTTTAACCAAAGAAGCAAATTTAACAAATTTTTATGAAAGGGAAAAAACAATATCAACTTTTTTTGTTACATACCCCGCAGAATAATTGAACAATTTGGAAGAGGAGGAAGGGAGAGTTTATTAAAACCGCACTATAGAGCAATACGTAGTGTATTGGCAACGAACCTCGTATTTTTGAACCTCAGTCAAGTGACAAGGACGAGCCCTGAGCACCTCCCTCTCCAAACTAACCATGCCAAATTTAGAGGAGGAAAAGCAATACATTGTTATCAAATCGCTTTGAAATTAAATTTTAAATTACTTTCAGTTTCTTCGTGAAAATGATATACGAAATTAAAATTATTACTTTTTCTCGCTCAGATGTATTTACTGAATAATTATTAATTGTAAACGGTGTTATGCAGAATATGCTTCAACAGTGGTATTCCCGTTTCAATCAGGAATTTCCTTAACTCTAGACAAGGATCACGTGATGAATTAATAGAACGGATAACCAGAATTTAAATAAAAATGAACATGCAAACCAGAAATATCTTTTAATTTTAGCTCACTTTTTAATATTTGAAGAAAAATTATTGCGACATGACAAAATATAATCACAGAGGCTTTTAAGGAATTTTAGTTTTGATTTAAGCTTTTGACTGAGCTTGCTTTTCTTTTTGTAACAATATAAAATAACTTGGTGTTTCATGGAGATTAAAATTTTATGCACTCATTCTACTTCCATCAAATATACCTTGTTTTCATTTCTGTTTAGAATATAATTTTTGTCATTAATAAGATAACATGTGAAAATACAGCATCTCAAAACTT
>BMAO01013159.1:0-16370 GCA_019973975.1 Trichonephila clavata | reverse complement strand
CAAACATTTGGAGGACGAAAAATGAGAAAAAATTTATTTACTGCTAATGTACCACTGCCTAGCGAGTCATGAGAGAAGCATTTCTGTGAGGGACGTAGCTACCGGCATATCGATGATACGGGGCCTCCAAGCTACAGGGGGTCTCAACATGTGTAACTACAGTCCCACAAAAAGGGCTCCCATATCTGAAATAGGGCCAAGAAGGAATTTTGATACAGGGCTTCTTTGATTTCTGCCCTTTAGTGAGTAAAGAATGAAATGCAATCTACTATGGAAAATGAAAAGCTTAACATTTTGATGTTGCTACGCGCTCAAAATGATATTACCATGGAAATTGTTTACAATGATGTTATTAATGATTTTGCAATGATCAAAGCTCGAAGAAAACCCCTTTGTTGTATCAGTACAACTACAGTGATTGAACAAAGAATAAGGACGTCTAAAAGTAAAAAAATTGCGAAGCGATAAGCGATGAAAAATATGATAATTAATAATGCTTACCAGTGGCGTAACGTACACGCCCGCAATACTCGCATCGTGAGGGGAGGGCAGGATTCTAGGGGACCTAAAGTCTATGGTCTTGCAAACCTTTGTAAGATCCGGCTTGGGACCCAAAAACTGACTTTGTAGTGGGGACCTAATGTTATCCGTTACGCCACTGATGTATACTCTCTATACTGTTGGAAAGGATTTCATTAATTTAGTGTACTAATTTACAAAAGGGTGAGTGAGTGGGTGGTCTGTAATGCTGTAAGGTGAGAAATAAACAAGAGTGGACAAACCATGCCACTATCCTTTCCTTACGGTTACTAGTCCAGGACAAGGCGGTTCAATAGGTGGTGGATAATGGAAAGAATCCAATCAGCAAAAACAAAGAAAGTAAAAAGAGTATAGATAAAATCCCTCCTGATCCAAATCTGGCAAGGTAAGAACTGAAGCAGGGGGAGGGCTGTGGAAAAAGAGTATGAGGAGTGTGACAATTTGAAGTGCTTAAGGTGCTGAGGATGTTAAAAATGGCCCTGGATGCGGGAGTGATAAAAAAAACGGTGATATTTCCAACACTGAGTCTGCAGCTGATTCTTATAACATATTTAATTTTGATCCTGAAATAGCCTAAGGCTACGTTTTTTAAATTGTGGGTGCGCCTCCCCCTAGGAGGGCGTAATAACTCTACAAGGGGGCGCGAGCATATTGAAAAGTTGAAAACAAAAGATTATTAAAAGAATTATTAATTTACTGAAAGTAAACAAACAAAATGCATTCTGATATAATGAAAAAATAAAATACTCATTTACACTGATATAATATACTTATAAATGTATCAATACTGCACAGTGTATTTTATGATTAATTAAACAATATCAAGTTAAGGACAAGTTTATTAATTACCAGTGATCCCATGGGCTTATCACCATATAACGTTATATACAAATATTAACATTTATCACTTTTCTTCATAGTTAATCCCTTAACTGCTGATTAAAAGTTACGCGAATCGCTTCCCAGTCCAATACCACCGTTTTCTACGTAGGCGCGCGTACGTGATGTGTTGGGGGGGGGGGAATAAATGAGAAAATTCTCTGAAATAAGTATATTTTTCGTAAACACTGCCAAGATCCTCTTATTGCATTCCCAGGCCTTCGGAATAATTTTATGGATGGCAGTGCACATAAAAGATCGTACTTCGGTAAGGCATATATATACGACCTTAACAATTAACGCTTTGGCTGAGTGAGACGTTTATACCGGTGGCACTTAAGAGGTTAAAGTGGTATTGTACATTTAGCCTCAAAGTATAGTATTATTGAATTAAATGCATTGTTATTGTATGAAGGAAGGGGGAGGCGAAGAAAATTATGGTTGAATATTGGGTCACAAATAGTGAGAAACCTTGAGAAGCATTAACCAGCTTAAAACATTCTGTTTTTCGGGTGGTTTTCTTAGCATAACCAAAAGTAGGAACATATTTGTGTTACTTTTTATGTGTCGTAGCATATTATAATTATCAGTCTTAAACGAGATGCATATAGAAGATGTTATGAAGAACCGTTGAATAGATAAATTCTGCTAATATAGAGAAAATAGTAAATACGGTGAGACACACGGTAAGGGGCTAAGTCAGCGTTTCTCAAACTGTGGGGCGCACCGCCTTGGGGGCGTAATAACTCTACGAGAGGGGCGTGAGCATATTAAAAAGTCGAAAACAAAAGATTATTTAAAAAAATTAATTTACTGAAAGTAAACAAACCAAATACATTTTGACATAATAAAAATTAAAATACACATTTTTGCACTGATATAATACACTTATAAATGTATCAGTACTACACTATGTATTTTACAATTAATTTAACTATACTAAGTTAAGAACAAGTTTAATAGTTACAAGTGACCCAATGGGATTGTCACATATAAAATTTCATAAAAAAATTAACACTTATCTTGATAATTTGTACGGTTTATGTTTAATTCCTTAACTGTCGATTAAAAGTTACGTGATTCGCTCCCCAATGCCACCTTTTTCTACATAGGCACGCGTTTCTGATGTATTGGGGGGGGGGGGAGAGAAATGGAATGCATAAGCAAATTACATGAAATAAGTAAATCCTTCTCAAACACTGTCAAGATCCTTTTATTGCATTCCAAAGCCTTTGGAATAATTTTATGGATAGCAGTGTACAGAAAAGATTGTATTTCGGAAAAAATTATATATCTGCCCGTGGAAGTTAACGTTTTAGTTGAGCGAGATTTTTATATAAGCCGGTGGCACTTAAAGAGGTCAAAGTCGTATTGTAGCTTAAGCGCCAAAGTAAAGTATTATTTAATTTAAAACATTGTTATTGTATAGAAGAAACGGGCGTGATGAAAATTATGATTGAATATTGGGTCGCAAATATTGGAAGTTTGAGAAGCACTGAACTAAGGAAATAAATATAAATTTTTGACCTTTTTTTGTATTAAAATTTTGTATCAAATGCCTCTATGTGAGCAAATTTGTTTCACATAGGGGCATAGCTTAAGGGAAATTGTTTTGAAAAACAGAGTATCATGTATTATTATTTATTATTTTTAAAACAAAATTTAGTGGAATTATTCCCTGTGCAAAATAGTCTGGTTCGACGGTGCGAAGTTAATCAGAGAAATGTTTGTTTTAACTACAAATTCCTGACTGCTTGCTCAACTGTTTCGAACGAAAGCTAGCCACGAGAAGCAACTTTTTTACAGATTTTTTTTTTAATTAGAAGAGTTAATGGATATTGTTTTCATAAGGCGATCATTGGAAAAATGCGCTGATGTATGCGAATGTTTAGGCACCAGTGCTTTAAGAATAACAAGACCTCACAGGCTGTTTATAAGATCCATAGTGGGTACACAACTGCACGTATCATTTAATTGTATAAAAAAGGTGAAAAACGCGTCTATTTCCTCTGTTTCTCAAAACATTGGTGGTTGACCTCGTACCTTATTTTTTTCCCCAGTGCTTTCTCTCAACGAGTGCTTACATTCTCCCTTGCTAGAAGGGAAATCTTTTCGTGTTAAGATGGGAAAGAAATGCAGGAAAATACATAGCAATTTGTCGGGACCGCTGTATTATTTCGTGTTGTCCGATATTTCACTTTAAGCGTTTTCGGGTTAAGCGCATTGCACTGTAGATCATGATTAGCTTTTAATATGTTTTCTTTTATTATTGTTTTTAGTGCTATGCGTTAGCTGTTTGTTAAACAGCTATATTGTGAATCTTTTGATTCGCCTATTTGATTTTTGGCATCTTATTACATTTTGGGATTTAAAAAAAAACACATAAGGCCCACAATTTTTTAATATAGCACTAAGGTACCTACAACATAAAATAAAACTTAGAATTTCGGTAAACTTCGCTAACATTAATAATACTAAGCGAATATTGAAGTGTTTTTCAAACATTCTTTGTAAATAAAATTATTTAATCAAAATGAGCTGCAAGATTTTTACTCAAATATTTTTATACCAAATATAATTACAAGAAACTAACTTTTAAGGGAAGTATAACATTTTTATTAAAAAGGAAAATGGGCGCTGTTAATGAACGTTGTAAGACCATATGCAAAAAAAAAAAAAAAAAAAAAAAAAATCACTTCTTTCCTCTGTTTTGTTTTCTAAATTGTAAGGCTATTATTAAATTGAAAACTTTTGATTTCCCCAAATGCAGGTTGAATTTAAACACTCCTATGTCTTAGTAATATTAACTATTTTAGATATTTTCGTAAAGCAGCTTTCACAAAAATCAATTTTGAGACGCCTTTCTTAACCCACAGTGCATTCATTGCCAGTATCGCTGATAAGAGAAAAAACAACTTTTTTTCGGTATAGACAGCTCTGTCACGATTTTTGCAATCAAATGAAGGATATACGTAAAAAGTAGACTTTAATGAACATTGTATGTGAACCAACACACTGTGCACTAATATTCTGTTTTTCTTAAACTATGCTATGCTTTGGAAAATAGTGACTTATTTTGATTTTTCAATAACTATTTAAAATTCAGCATATTTATTCGACGCATTATAAATTTTATTTTTAGAGATTGTACTAAATTTTGCTTGATTGATAGAACTATTTAAGGCCGCCCTCATGCGCTGCACTCCTGCTAGGATCGGCCCTGGAAACAAGATTTTGACTTCCTAAGTCATTTGTTACATCATGAAGAGCTTTTTTGTATCATTTTTACCAAGTACGATTACCAAAAAAATATTCTCCGTTTTACAAATCCTATACTCTATGTAACAGATGTTTTGGATAACCTTTTGATTTCTGATTCGGTAATTCGGTCAACTGCACTAAATCTGTTAAATGTTTACTTTTTTGTCTGTTTTGAGAATTGTTGTTCTTTAAGTAATTTATTGTCTAATGAATTTTTTAGACTTTAGACTGAATATTTATACTAATATCTTCTATGACATTTTTAAAAGGTTTTTTAATTTAATTTATTTGAAATATTTCATAAAATGTCTATAACTTATAATTTTTTTATTTCAAGTTATTTGGATTATTTAATTTTATTTGTCACACATACGCCCATTGTGGTAAGGTTTACGATTATTTTATTGAAAATTGATGATTTACAACGAATTTGTGATTTCTTATTGATATAACATTGTATTTGGGTTTATATTACCTGCTATTGTTCATCTAAAAAAAATTGTAGAAATTATGCCTATATACTATTTTTAAAGGACACAAAAAAAATTATGCCTATTTTTTTTAAATTGCTCTTTACAATTTCTTTTTTAAATTTTGGTTGCTTTTGTTGTTAAATTTTTTTCTGATAACAGAATTTTAAGCGATTTATGGTTTTATTTTCAAAAAAAGAAAGAAAAATTAAAACAGAAGAAGAATACAAGTTGCCATTGTCAGTAGATGTATTAATTTCCGAAATGATTTACACATTTAGTCCAATGTGCATGCACAGATTGTGCAAAATAATAATGCTTAAAGATGTTTAAATGAACATTATTAGAGGTTATATAATTGTCTGAATCAGCGAATTCTGATACACACGGAGTTTTTTGGTTCATGACCAAAGCATGCTTGTAGATAACCAGAACATGCTTTTTACAAACTATGTTGACATAAATTTTTTTTATTACAACATTCAGAAGTTCAATAGTAAACAAAAAATTTCAACCTGAAAGCTCTCCACGCGCTTCATACACATATTCACATTCTTTTCATTCCACAAAGTTCGTCGCCAGTAGAAAGGCCATGCTCGGGGGGAAGTAATTTGGAACGGAATCAGGCGCAGCATCTCCCTTGAGTACCCCAACTTGCTGGGGGAGTCAGATAGGATTATTTTATACAATGCGAGGGGGTAAAATGTTAGGGAAGGGAACGTCAAACGAAATCTCCTCTCCTGTCGCTATCAAACCTTGTTTATCACAAGGGTGAGTGCTTGTCTTCGCCGAAAGAAAAGAGGACTCGCAGACTGGATGTACTTATTCAGAAGAAAAAGTGTTCTGCTATATTTTCATGTTCTGGTTTCTACGTAGAGACAACAGTTTATTTTAATATAATCTCTTTCAATTAGAATCAATCCATTTTTCTCTCTTTATAATACATTCCTTGCTTCATCTCTCACACTCATTTCTTTATTTTATTTAATAAATAATATAATTATTATGCTTTATAGTTATGAAATGGCTCCACCAGGCAAAAATAAATAAATAAATAATAAATAATTGATCACGGTTTGAATTTTAAAAAAAATCGTTTGTAATGAAATTGCCTTTTTTAAAATATATTCCACATGAATAATTAGAAAATTTACCGAAAAAGTTAAATTTTTCCCCTTGAAACCAGAAATTTCACGGATAAAATGCACCAAATGAAAAAAAGAGTATGATTAGAAAACAATTACATGGAACGCAAGGAAAGATCAAAAAGTAAATTTGTTTTATCCATTTTTTTGCCCTTGGGAATAAAAAGTATAAAAGAAAGTTCCAAACAACTGTAGTAGTTCAATGAACAATTTTTTTCATCCATCCTTTAACTGAAATGTAAAGCAAGGAATTATCTCTCTTTCTATCCCTCATTTTTTTTTAAAAAAAAAATACACATTTTTATCTACAAAGAGAACGTTAATACATCAATAAAGTAGAAAAACATTGATGCAAACTTAACAATTTGATTAACTAAGAACCAGGGGCACAGTTACCGCTCCGTATCAATGATACGGGGCCCCGACATGTGTAAGCAAAAAGTCGTAAAATATTATCAATAACACAGTTCTTTTTTAACTCTTAAAAAATGGTCCGTCACTGTTTTCAAACGGTTGAAATTCTTCTATGAACTTAACATCTTTGTTCCCACGGTTATGAAACCTTTAAAAGCAAAAATGCCGTTTTTCTCAAAATAATGAAAAATAAGGAGTGGTATGGAATCAGAAAAGCGATTTTCTTGAAATGATTTGTTACAGCACATATGTAATTCTACCTACATACATGTAAGTTTTGTAGTAATAGGTATTGATGAATGAAGGAAGACAGATGAGCTTGGGTATGTTATTCCTCTTTCAACGAGAACTTCGTTGGGAGAAGTGTATTTATTTCTTTTTGTCAGAGAAATAATTTATGTCTATACTTTTAAGTTCAGATTAGTAGTCTTTTATTAACCTGTTGCATCTGGCAATGAAAGAATTCGATGATGGACTTAATAAGTTGCGTCAGATTTCTAAAACCAGCTAGTAGAAATTCTTTCTGTGTGTTGATTCTATTTCTTTCTGTAGTATAGTACCGGAGTGAGCGGAATAAAGATGTTTAATATTTTCACGTTCTGAAATAGATGTAAATTTATTTAATTTTTATAATATATTTTATCATAGTGTAATAATTAATATCATAGAGTCTCATTTGCGCACGGTAAAAAATAATTAATTCATTTTTTATCAGGCACTTTTCTAGCAGATTATTTGAAAAGTGGGCAGTTTTGTTAAGTCTGCTGTCCTGCATCAAAAATTAGGTACTCCATAACTTTAAAAAATGCAGATAAAGTTTTGAAATTTTACAGTATGTTTAGAACCATTCAAAGCGTCATATGAGCCAGTAAAAAATATATCGATATTTTGATGATTTTTAGGGTACCATCGCCTTAAATTGTGCTTTTCATTTCACTGTGTTGATTCTATTTCTTCGTTGTGATTATTTGAGTGGCGAACCGTTCAAAATATGAGTGAAAATAGATCATACCCTAATGGCGCTTCAAAATGCAAAATTAAAAAGCACAGAAAACGTTGCAAAGAATTTCCAAAAGTTTTCATCTTTTTTTCAACAATCAACAAGTCAGACCTATTTGAATTGTAAAGGTAAGATTTTTTTTCTCCATTATTTCCTTACATAGTATAATAGAGTTTATTATTAATCCGACTTTAGTCCTTCACGGCTGAAACGTTACATGAAACGCCGTGTAAAACCACGCGAAATAGATATATTTTTAAGGTAAAAAAGGAGTTATATATATTCTAAGTTCTTAAAGCCATGTAATATGAAATTAAGAACGTATTTTAAAAATTGCATACATTTATCATGAATCTTAAATTTATACCTGTTTCAGTAATTAAAATAAAATCAAGATCGCATACATATTGTTTCAGCATAGAACAAGATATGATAATATATTTGAAATAATAAATTATTCGCCTCTACTTGTATATAAAGCATTTGTTTGTATTTGAGATAAGTAGAAATCGTATCTTCAGTTTCAAGACCTATCATACCTGTAATGCTGAAATCCATTAAATGTTCTCAATTTACAATAGCGTTTTGAGAAAATGAACTGCCTTTTCAGTATATATTGCGGTTTTCATTTTTCTTTAATCAGAGAAACTTTTTTTTTATGTATATAGCTGTTTTGGCTTTGCAAATTCATCGTATAATTTTAAGTACCAAACTAAATAAATATTCGATCAGGAGATAATTTTAAGTTTTAGTCCAAGTCTTGATTCCTATTTTTTTAAAATTATTTACTAGATTTATATATACAAAATTGATCAGAAAAGCTTAACTATTGGTAAATATCTAAATTTCGTTCTCATTTTCCAAGAGCAATGAACAACCTAAACCGTTTTAGAGTAAATTAATCGAAAAGGAAAATAATCTTGTAATTTTACAACTGTATAGAAAAGTATCGTGCAAAATAAAGTTGATATATTTTTATATATTTTTGCTCAATATCTTTTATTTGTTATCATAAGGGCATGAAGATGGTTAGGTAGGGGACCCATCTAGTTGGGGACATTATTGTGCAGTGTTTTAAAGACTTTTTTTTAAAAAGAAAATCAGTATTATAATATAGAAGAAGATTAATCAGTATTATAATATAGAAGAAGATTAATCAGTATTATAGTATAGAAGAAGATTAATCAGTATTATATAACATAGAAGAAGATTTATGTTTCTTAAATTACACTTAAAGCTTTTTTCATTTTTTCTTAAAAGCAAAAATTTCGCATGGAGAGAATCTAAAAAAATTAAATTTTTATGATTGGTACTTGTGTTGAAATATTTTAATGAAGTGATTAAGGTAAATAGTAGAAGAACAAAAATTAAAGCTACACAATACTTTAAAAACGACAAAAAATCAATTATTATTATTTTAATATTTATTTATTACATTTCCCCGGGGTCTTTTATAACTGGGAAGCATGTTCCTAAATTTAACCAATCAGTTTATTTGTTATTATCAGTTTTCAATTCTAAAATAACCAATCAGTTTTTAAGATATTTGAAGTTTACTGAATTCATGTTTTAGTTTCAGTTTCATTTTAAAACGTCTTCCCATTCTTAAAAAATTAATTAAAAATATTTTTGAGCACAATCCATTTTTTCAGCTTAAAAGGTTAGTAACTTAAATTTTCACTATTAAAATCATTTCTGTTTATGTTTTGAGTTTTTCGAGTGCTCATATTACTTAACCAAGATTGATTTCAAAACAAATATTTGTTTTTACACATAGTTGAAATAACTTAGAGGTTTTTTACTTTGTTTTCATTAATTTTTTCCTGATGAGAAAATGCTGCGTCCACAAAATGTTCTCGGGTTGCTCTGAGACACAAAATTTGAAACAGATGGAATACTACTAAAAATAATATACAGTCTACTCTCGATAATTCGGAGTCGAATGGACCAATGAAAAACTTCGAATTTTCAAGAGTTTGAATTAACAAGAAGGGTAGGAAAAACTCCCAAAATTCACGAAGAGAAAATTTTTTCTAGCACATTTAAATTTGAAATTGTGTAATAAAGCAACTATTGTACATTCTTATGAAATTATTTTAAAGTATTTTTAAAAAGCATATATTATACAGCGTAAATATTATGTAGAAGTTGAAAGCCATGTGTTAAAAGAATACATCTATGTATTAAAAACATCTATTAAAAGAATACATATTGTACATAATTAATTTTTCTGATGAAAAAATCTGTTATCTTTTATGTTTTGTGGCATTCAATCTAAATTTGTCAAAAGATTTTTCTAGAATAAATGAAGCTCGAAAAACGTCCGCATCAACATGATTTTGAAGGAAAAAGTTGTGTAGTTTGTTTAGTGACATTTTACCTTCTGTCAGAGTTATCGGAGTCAACTCCGATGGTCATCAAGGGGGATACGTTACAAGGGAGACAGCAGAGACAATACAACACAAAACATGTAAACTCCAACCTGTTTGCTACAGGTTTGAAGCATTGAATTATTAAGTCTAGTGGTTTCTTCAGTGCTTATCTTTTGACATTATCTGTTTGACATCTCTTCTGCATATCCTTGCTAGGTATATTGTGTTGACGAATCCTGCGCTCCAAGAAATCCCATAGGTGTTCTGTAGGATTCAGATCAGGTGACAGCGGGGGCATGTGCAATTGATTTGGGACATTATACATGAGCCAAAGCTTCACAATCTTAGTGGTATGCTTAGGGTCGTTGTCGTGTTGGAAACGAAACGATGATCCTAGGCCGAGTTTGGCGGCGCTTTCCTTTAAATTGTTTTTAGGACATCACGGTATTCATAACTGTTCATAATTGATTGGATATACTCCAACTTGCCAACACCATTACTCACCATGCACCCTCACACTAAAACTCCACCGCCACCGTACTTTACCGTTGGTACTAAATGCTCTTTTTGAAGCACTTGTACAAGGTGTTTTGCATACCAATTTACGATCTTTTATAACAAAGATAAAAAATTTGCTTCTTCAGAGAATATCACAGCCCTCCAAAACTCTGGAGGCTTATGTATATGCTCTTTTGCAAAAGCTATCCCTTGATCTTTGAAAAATATAAGGCTTTCTGTAAGCCACTCGACTACGGTATCCGGCCTTTTTCAAGATTTTTCTTGCAGTATCCGCACAAATGTTTTTCTTAAACTTCTAGTGAATGTCTGTTTCTATTTGAGTTGCAGTCAAACGCGGATTTTTATTTCATTACGGATATCATACTTCATTTTTCTCTGATTATGAGTTTAGATGGACGATCAAAACGAGGTTTGGATGTGTAAACTCCTCTGTAGATTTAAAGTTATTAAAATAACACGCTGGATAGATGAATACTGCCATCCAACGGATCTGGTAATATCCCAACGACTTTTTTTTTTTATCTTTTCACATTTTCACAATGATTTTTTAAGATCACTGATACTAATTTTCTTCCTTTTATTTTCCATCTCCTTGAATTGCTTCGTATCCCACAAAAACATAGAAATTATAGCCTTACAACTTTCTAAAGCTATTTTACTTGATAGCTGAATGCAAAAATTCTGTTAACCTATAACACCAGTTGATAAAAATTCCAGGAATCAAGAATATTCAAATAGTGAACGCAGACTTTTTCTCCCTACTATTCTTGTGCTTTGCTACAAAACTTCATTATTTTACGTAATTTTAATTCAAAATTAACGAATTCTTGTATGCTCGTCGTGAAACTTTGTTAGAAAAAAATTTATATTTCTATTAAATTTTAACTTTGCTGTATGATTTGTTATGGGTGAATGCAGACTTTTTCTAGCTAGTGTATATGGAAGAGCAAGACTAATTCCAGCAGCCACGTAATTCCGGTTCCAAGTATCAAACTCAAAGATAAATTCAACAATGAATAAATGATAGCTTAAAAATCTAAAAAAAACACACACATTTTTATTGTAGATCGAACCAAAAAATGAAAAATAAATTATAGTTTTAAAAAAAAAAACTAAAAAACACGCTTTTATATTGAATCGAACTAAAAAGTAAAAAATTATTCTTAATATGAGAATAAAATGATTAACGAGAAAATTAATGTCACAGTGGTAAAAGCGTGGGTGCTTTGTACAACATTTTTACACTAGTGAGTAAATATTAACGTCGCACTGTTCAATTACACGAGGGCTTTTGGTGACGGACCGCGTAATTTTGAACCATGGTCAAGTGACGCGGACGGCACCTGAGCAACAACAAACATTTACTGCACAGTACGTCATAGATGATATCGTAAGAGTTCGTATTATAAAAATATAATAACTACACATGAAGATAGTTCTTTAAACATTAGCAAAACAAAAAGTTTACATTTAGAGAGAGAAAATGTTGAAAAAATACACATATATGAGGGATTTCTGAACACTCCTCTATCCCAAACATTCTAGGATTTCTTCGGTAAAGACTGAAACTTAATGATTAAGTCGCTGGCGTAGCTAGTTCTGAGTGGGCCCCGTATCACAAAACTACTTCGGGGCCCTTTTTTAGAAATGGAAGGTTTGTTAGTGGTTGTTAGTGGTTCTGTAGTTACATATGTTGGGGGCCTCTGTAGCTTGGGGGACCCGTATCATTGATACGGTGGTAGCTGCGCCTCTGGACTAGGTTTTTTTCTGGAAATAATAGGAACCTTACACATAGATTTGAGATTTTTATTTCTTAATATTTATGAATTTGATTTAATTTCTATATAGATTTTATGTTTACAATTTTTTATTTTTTTATGAATGTTAAAATATGTGTTTGCGCATGTTTTTTTTAATAAAAAAAATTATAATTATTATTTATATTTTAAAAATCATCTGCACAAAATTGAAACAACTTTCAATTTCGGTTCACATCACTGGCATAGCTAGTCCTGAGTGGGCCCCGCATCAAAATTTTTGAACACCCTTTTTGGGGGTCTCTTAATGTATTAACAATTTTTCCCCACGTATGTTGGGGTCCCTGTAGCTTGCGGATCCCGTAACATTGATACGGCGGTAGCTACACCTCTGGTTCACATTACAATTGACATCTTAATAGAAGGGAATTTTTAAGAGGGAATTTTTTGGTGTTATTGTATGAATTTCTTCAGAACTGTAAAAGGTGAATCATTAAGTGACACATTTTAGTAGTAGCTTCAGTTTCATGTGAATGTTAATTCATTCAGTGTGGGGGTAGTCCCTATAATTCTGTACGTGACGATTATTTAGATGAATTAAATTCTAAACTAAATTTTCAACAGGTCATTGTCACCCACGAAGCACGCGATCCTATGATAAAATTGCATATGAACTAAAAAATTGCTTAAGGTATGTGACTACCCTAAAATCATGTGTTTGGTGAAATTTTTCGAATTTTTTTTTATGTTTTTATATTATAGCCCATATATTTAAGATTCCAAAAATACTTTATTTTAGTTCCTACGATATTTAGAAGCAAAGTTATAGCTTAATTAGTAAACCGGAAATGGAATTTTCAAAACCGGAAATGGGTATTTAAAGAGACATAAAATGTAAACAAATAGTTTGAACTCCTTTTTCGTGACTTTTAAGCAAGATAAACATTCATTACTTATTGTAAATACAGATCAAGGTATCCTTTACTTATTTAATAATATTTTTTTTCCATCTGGCAACTGTTTTTTTTTAAATTCAAGCTTGTTTTATTGAATGGCAATACTATTATCGTCTATACTTTGTTTACATTGTTCATTCGAAAGCGTTCTTCTTTATTACTAATTATTTTTGATATTTTTACAATTTATTCATTTGTTTTATTTAATTTTAACGTTTTATTTCATTGTGAATAATTTCAAAATGCCGAAAACTAGATCAAAAGTGTCTAGAAAGAGAAGGTTTTATGGAAACAGATTTACCAAGTCAGCACCAAACAGTAACAAGGCGTCGTCTGCAAGTGAAGCAAAATTGAGCACTAATGACAGTTTTGATGTGCCTGAACCTATATTTCATGGTTCTACAGGTAATCGAATTATTGATTTCCAAGCTTTATTGGGAATTATTTCAATCCTGTGTTGTCCGGAATGCTATGCAACTGGATTGAAACTAACAGAAGATTCCAGGGAAGGACTTTGCTCTAACTTGTGTGTGTCTTGCAGTTGTGGATTCATGACGGGCTTTACTTCTACCCGTAAAGAAAATAAAAAATTCACTCTCAATACTTTATTGGTATTTGGATTGAGATTGATTGGCAGGGGATTCACATCTGGTAAGAAGTTGCTATGTACTTTAAATTTGCCCTGCATTTCTAAAAACACCTTCAGAGCTCATGAACTCTAACTGCTGGAAGCAGTACAGTTTTGTTCTGAAGAAAATATGAAAGCTGCATCAACAGAAGTGCGAAATTTAAAAAAAAAGTACAACTTGTGGTGTTTCAGTAGATGGCACATGGCAGCGGAGAGGCCATATGTCGCTTAATGGCTGCGTCTCAGCTATTTCCATTGATACTGGGAAAATTTTAGATTTGGAAGTAATGACTCAGTATTGCAAAATGTGTGAAATGAAAGTGAAATCTGAGCATGAATGCTCTTAACTATAAAGGATCCTCAGGAAATATGGAAGCTGTTGGAGCTTTCAGAATTTTTGAAAGATCATTGATAAAACGAGACTTGCAGTACACCGAGTACTATGGTGATGGGGATTCCAAGGGCTTTTTACAAGTAAAGAATGTATATGGGGAAAACAGTGTCTCAAAACTCGAATGTATAGGTCATATACAAAAAAGAGTAGGCTCACGTCTAAGGAAACTAAAAAAGAACACCAAAGGACTTGGTGGAAAGGGCAAGCTAACTGATAAATTTATCGATAAACTGCATAACTATTACGGGATTGCCATCCGTAGCAATGTTGGATGTCTCGAAAAAATGCAATCTGCTGTAATAGCTGTTTTCTTTCACTGCTGCTCTAGCAATCAAAATCCCATGCATGGGCAATGTCCTACAGGTAAAGACAGCTGGTGAAAGTATAAACGAGCATTATGCGATGAAAAAGTACACATAGACAAAACAACAGGCCTTTCAAATTCAGTTATTAAAGTGATAAAGCCCACTTACTTAGCACTCTGTGACACAGATTTGTTAAAAAAATGCCTCCATGGCATGACCCAAAATAATAATGAAAGTTTTAATAATGTATTATGGTCTATTTTACCAAAAGAAATTTTTGTTCACAAGAAAACTTTGTTTTTGGGTTCACACATTGCTGTCCTATTATATAATTCAGGTTATTTTGGACTGTTGCATGTATTTAATTATTTAGGTATGGTAATTGATCCAATGATACTTAAAAACTACATGGGAATCGACACAGAACGTATTCAAAAATCAAAACGCCAGTCATTACCCTCAACAAAACTCTCCAGAAAACAGCAAAAAGCCAAAAAAAAGTCAAAATTAGCTAAAAATGAAGCTAAAGAAGGCTTAACCTATAAATATGGGGAGTTTTGAAAATGTTTTGTAAGTAGAAAAGTATTTATTTTGTGTTAAAAAAATTTTTAATGTGTTTTACGAGAAACTTTTTCAATATTTTTCTTCACGATAAAGTTCACTACACAAAATATTTTTAAGATAGTAAATTGAAATTTTCAGAACATGTTTTGTGTAGTTCTATCTGTGTTATGAATCAAAATCTAATGTCTGTATATATATATATATATAAATATTTAATTGCTTTTTTATGAAAAAAAGCATTAATTTTTTTTAAAAATGAGTTTTTGCATACAATTTGGCGTATTTAAAAAACTTTTTCAAGTATTACAAATCTTTTGATACCTAACACAGATAAAGATGTTATTTATGTGCTGTATAAATATTATATGAATACACTTATTAGAATTTTGTGTAAAAGATTTGTCGTAACTGCAATTTTTCACCAAAATTTCGCTAAAAACGACAATTGTTATAGTGTATAAAATTCTCAGGAAAACAGCAAAAGGTTAAAAAAAATTCCAAATAAGTCTTACATGAAATTTAAAAGAGCTTGAGCTATAAATATGGTGAGTTTAAAAAATGTACAATCAGTAGAAAATTTTTCACATAGCATTAAAATCTTTAAATGCATTTTCTGAGAAACTATGTTTTTCAATTTTTTTCTTCACGGTACGGTTGACTACAAGATTTCTTTTTAAGATATTTGACTTAAAATTTTCAGAGAATCTTTAATTTAGTTTTATCTGTAGTCTAGTCTATAATCTAATACCTGTGTATATATTTATTTATTTTATTGCACTTTTTGTGAGAAAATAACATTAGTTTTTTGTAAAAAAATGAGTTTTTGCATAAAAATTGACATATTTCGAAAAACTTTACAGAAGTACTATAAATTTCATAGTTATAATCACAGAAAATGATGTTATTTATGTACTGTATAAATATTATTAGAATATATGTATCAGAATTTTCAACACAATCCTTACCGTAATTGCAATTTTTCACTAAAATTTCACTCAAAATTCCCTATATTTCCAAAAATATTTATAACTTTGTAAAAACTGTGTTTGAATTCTTACTTTTATGTCCCATTACAAATAAAAATATGTTTACATAAGTGAAATTTTACATATTTCAAAAAAAGTGCTCCGAAGGTAGTCACATACCTTAAAGTATTTGAAAAAAAA